>JBBBDQ010000954.1:3397500-3537500 GCA_037127315.1 Ascarosepion bandense | reverse complement strand
TTTATATATATATATATGTATAATAGTGTGTAATAAATTGAATGTATGTGTGTGTATGTGTATATATGTATTCTTCTTCGTAGAATTGTGTGTGTATATATATGTATGTATGTGTGTACTTCTATAGGTATGTATATAATAATTGTAATTTTTTTTTTTTTTTTTTTTTTTTACCTAGTGTTGTCTTTATTTAGTCTAATTTCAAATGACCTAATTTTTTTAAAAATAATTTTATTTTAAATCCTATATCTTTTTATTCCCTTTTATTAATAATTATGCCTTTTTAAGTAAAGGCCTTTTTCTAATACTTCAACGTTTTGGGGAAATTAGGTTTTTGAATTTGTCCAGCGTCTGTAATATTTAAAAAAAATTTTTTTCTTTAGTTTCTTTCTTTTACCCTCCCTTCCTTCTTTTATCTCTCTTACCACCTTTTTTCCGTATTGCCTAAACTACGTCGATTTAACGCGTCTGTCTGTTAATTTTTAGTAACATTCTTCCTTTTTTTTGCGAACCCAGACGATGTCATTTTTTTTTTTTTTCTTATTTATTTGATTTTATTCTATCTTTTTCTTTTTCTTTTTCGTTTTCTTTTTCTTTTTCTTTCCCTTTATTTTTATTTTTATTTTTTTATTTTATTTTATTTTATTTTATTATTTATTTTTTAATTTCTTTGCAATCTATTTAAAAAGGAAAAGTAGACTAATTTTTCTCCAGTTTCTGAAAGGTTTTTTCTGTTGCTGAGGTGATGTGTTATCCCCCGTGGGGATCTTCATATCAAAATGGCCATTTAACATCTTTGAATTAATCCTTTTTATATATATATATATATATATATATATATATCATGGATCGAGCATGTGAACAATGATGAACTTTTAAAAATGTATATATATATATATATAATATGTATATGTGCATTTTTTTACTTTTATATATATATATATATATATATGTGCATTTTTTTACTCATATATTCTTCATTTGTAAATGATTTATTACGAGACCTAGGTTTCTGACATGTGGTGTCTTCAGGTGATTTGTAATAACTGATTTTACTGGGTTTTTTTTAAAATGCTCCAGTAAATGAAATTTTTTTGAATGCTCATGTAATGGAGAATTTTTGAATGTGCAATTTTTAAAGTTAGAAGAAATTAATATATTGTCAATCATGGTTGTATGACCCTAATATAAAATTATGGTATGGTTACACTGAGTCATAATTTCTGTTCTTTCATTCAGTAATTCATTTTTGTTTGGGAATAACATAATAGCTAACTTTTCTTCTTGGCACACTCTACATATTTTGACCAACATTGTAAGGCTTGGCTGTTTTCAGTATAATCCATGTCATGTCTGGGTTTTTTCCATATTTGAATTTCAATTTCCACACGTGGCTAGCCAATTTTAAAAAATTGTACATAATCTATATGTAATTGTGCATATATATATATATATATATATATATATATATATATATATATATATATATAGTGTGTGTGTGAGTGTACATATACATTGAGTATGTATTTGTGTAATTGTGCATATATACGTATATTTAGTGTATCAAGGCAGCAGAAAATTTTCTAAACATATACTGTTAAATATAAGAGACAATGAATGTCTATTATGATTTATCATGAGCCATTCTAAACATCGTATTTTGGCTTTAATTTCAGGTGAAAATAAAGACGAAAATTCTCCAACATTTGGAAAATTTTTATTAAGTTGGTTCTAAGCTTTCAGCTCGCATGAACCATCTTCAGTGCGATTACAAGGATCTTAACATAAAAAACATCCACTATCAGCAACGATTTTTTTCTTGTGTTGACATAAAACTTTGCTAAGCAATAATAACAGTTACCAAAAATAGCAAACGCAGTTCGTAAATTTATAATGCGGTTTTATGATGTCACACCGCATGGGAGCTCGAAATGATAACAGAACCATATATTTCAATGCAATGTAATTATGACCAGATTTAAATATGATTTTATGAAGTGTGGGGTGTTTGGATGTAATGTAGATGGCCTCCAATATCTGAAGGTTCTTTTTATTCTATGTATGAGTAAGGATTATTGTATTGTCGACTAAAATCTGTCTGATATTATTTTATTTTCATCTGAAATTAAAGCCAAAATACAATGTTTAGAATGGCTCATGATTAAACATAATAGACATTCATTGTGTCTTATATTTAACAGTATATGTTTAGAAAATATACGTATATATGTATGTGTAATATACACATGTGTGCATATACATGCATATAAATATGTATGTATATACATATATATAGTGTATGTACTGTTGCAATTGTGTGTGTACAGATATATATATAGATATATATATATATATAATTTGTAATTTTGTCTATAAGTCGTGTTTATATGTACTTTTTTAATTGTGTGTATATAATGTGTGTACTTTAATAATTGCTGATATATATATATATATATATATATATATATATATATTGTCATCTGCAGACAGATCTGTTTTGCTGTATCACAGCTCATCAGTATGGTTAGACTCCGATTGCTACATAACCCAGGCTCGAAACCTTGTGTGTATATATATATATATATATATATATATAATATCTATGTACATTTGTAATTGTGCATGTATATATACATATATATAGTGTGTATGTACTTTCCTATGTGTATGTATATATACATTGGGTATCTACTTTTGTAATTGTGTATATATATATATATATATATATATATATATAACCAAATAATTTAGCCTTAAATCCGATTTGTCCCCATGATTCTCACCTGTTTGCTTGGCTGTTATTGCCCACAGGAATCAGTTCTTCTGGTTTTATCAGAGCCACATGTCTGACCATAATAGGTGCTTTTTTGCCTCAGCTCATAATCAATGCAAGAATATCCTAAATGATGCTAAAGTGTTGTTTGCTGAAAGAATGAAACAGCAGATAGATACCATCTCGCACATTCAAATCCAGAGCATACCGTTGGCTTTGTAAAAATTTGTTAAATAACAACAAGCCCTCAGTCCCCCTTTTAATGAATTTGAGGTCTTCACATCTTCAGTGGACAAGGCTGAATGCTTTGCTCACAAATTCTTCAACAAATCTACATTTGATTCATCTGGGATATCTGCACCTGACTTCCTACCTAGAACTGAGGCTCAACTGAGTGATGTTTACATTACTCCCTCGTTGGTCACTAATATAATTTCAATGCTTGACCCCCATAAGGTGAGTGGAGGTGACAGAATCTCAATCATGGTCCTGAAGAAATGTGCCCCTGTTCTCTCCAAACTTTACAAATACTGCTTCTCTGATTCTTGCTTCCCTGCCTGCTGGAAGTCCTCTTCTGTGGTTTCTCTATTTAAGTACACTGGAGAACCCTTAGACCCCTCTGATTATCACCCTGTCAGCCACCTACCAAGTTTTGGCAAAGTGCTAGAGGTTATTATCAATGCTGCAGTGGTTGAACATCTCACAGCCCATGGCCTCTTCTCTGATAAACAGTATGGTTTCTGCTTCACCAGGTCTACTGCTGATATGTTAACAAGCATCACAGAGTATATATACCAGGCTCTCAATAAGAACAGTTGCACTAGATATCTCCAAAGTATTTGACAGAGTCTGGCATGCTGGCTTTCTATGCAAGCTACAGGATGATTGTTTGACTTAGTCCAGTCTTTCCTTGCAAATCACATAATGATGGTAGTATTGAACAGGCATGCTTCCAGATACTATCATACGAATGTGGGTGTTTCTCAAGGCTCCATTCTAGGTCCTATGCTTTTTCTGATCTTCATCAATGATCTCCTTGATGTAATCAGATCTCAAGTAGGCATCTGTTCTGATGACACAACCATTTACTCAAGTTTCAATAAGAAATCTGCAAAGACTGACAAAGTAAACTTTGCTGCTGATCTTGAAAAGGACCTCCAATCTGTGGTGAACTGTGGTAATAAATGGCTCATAAATTTTAATGCTTCCAAAACGAAGCTGCTAACCTTTAACCATCAAAGACAACTACACCTCCACCCATCAGAATGGATCAGGCTAGTCTCCCTGAAAGCAAAACACTGTGTCTCCTTGGCCTAACTCTATCAGGCAACCTCATGTGGAATGACTACATTGAATACATAGCTAAATCTGCTGCTAGGAAGGTTGGTTTACTGTGTAGGGCCAAGAAGTTTTTCTTGTCTGAATCCATCTTGCACATATAAATTTATCATTGAATACTGCTGTCACATCTGGTCAAGTGCCCCTGCTATTCATTTTGGGCTTCTTGACATAAACTCCACTGAAGAATCTGCAATGTAATTGATCCCAACCCGGTAGCTCAACTCATGTCACTTTCTTACTGATGTAATGTGGCTTCTCTCTGTCTCTTCAACAAATACTTTCATGGCTTTTGCTTCAATGAGCTTAGCTCACTGGTGCCCCCTCTGCATGAATTTAGTCGGGCTACTAAACTAGTGGCTAGGACTCATCATTTTACAGTGAAACCAATCAAATGTAACCACAACTTCTACTCCATCAGCTTCTTTGCTTAAACTTCCCATTCCCTTCCATATACTTGTTTCCCTGACAGCTACAATCTCCAAAAATTTAAATTCAATGTCAACTGCCATCTCTTATCTCCTTGGCTCGCATGCATTCCCTGACAACCCTTGCGTCATATTCTTCTCTCTTTCCACTCTACTTTCATGAGGCACTCTTCACACCAATATTTTCATCTTTCTCTTACTCATTCTCTGATATCCCTGGAACTTGCTTCTCTTTCTCATCACTCACCTCTTATGTAACCCCCTGCACACCACTGGTAGTTCTGCCTTGCTTGGGGTGAAATGATTAGAAAAAAAATACATACTTTGCTATTGTGTATATATATATACATGAATATACATAGTGCTTGTAATTTTGTAATTGTGTGTGTGTATATATATATATATATATATATATACACACACACACACACACAATTACAATATATATATATATATATATGAGTTGAATATATGGATCGTAATCTGACAAGATGAATAGAATAAATAAAGAATAAGTAGGAAAAAAAGTGTCTTTAATCTGACATGTTTCACTTTTAACAAGCTTCTTCAGAGGTTTATTAAAGACGAATGATTTAAAAATCCAAGAGACAGTATGTTGATTGAGGTATAGTTTCATTGGTCAGATACGTTTCATGTGTGATAAAGTAATGGATGAATATTAAATGTAGAAGGAAAAACTTGTGTCTGTTTAAGTGTGTGTGTCAATGTATAATAATAATATCATATGTTTATTATGAATGTAAGTATAAGTAAGCAAAAAATAATGTGTGTTAAACGCATCCAAACCATAGACAAACTAAGTGTGAATATGTTGATAATATTAGTATGTGTGAATGACAGTGACAAAATACATTTTTGTTCGAAATACGTAACAAGTATTGTATATATGTGTTAGGTGATGGAACAAATTTTCTTTTTAAATAAAATGAGAGAATCAGTTATGTATTTGTTGATAGAAATCATGTTTAAATGTTTGCATTTATGAGTCAGTAAAGAGGTATGCATGTGTCAAGTGATTGAACAATTTTCTATTTTAGATAATGGGAGAGATTCATTCACAATATCTCAATCAAGATACTGTCTCTTGGAGTTTTAAATCATTTGTCTTTAAAAAATCTCTGAAAAAGCTTATTAAAAGTGAAACATATTAAATTAAAGACACTTTTTTCTACTTGTTCTTTACTTATTTTATTCATATATATATATATATATATATATATAATGTCTATGTACTTTTGTAATTGTATATATATATATATAGAGAGAGAGAGAGAGAGAGAGAGTATGTAAGTCCTGTTTTGTGTGTTCATATATGAACTTTTGTAATTGTGTCTAGTATGCATATATATAGTGTGTATGTACTTATGTCATTGTGCATCTATATATATATATATATATATATAGTGTTTTTGTACATTTTTAATTGTGCATATGTAGATACATAATGTGTATATAGTTTTGTAATCGCTTCTGTATATACATGTATGATATATATGTACTTATGTAATTGTGTGTATATATTTATAGTAAGTGTATGCACTTTTGTGTGCATATATATGTATATATATAAATATATATATATAATAACTATGTATTTTCTAATTGTGTATATATAGTGTGTATGTACTTTTATAATTGTGTGCATATATATATATATATATATATATATATATATGGTGTGTATATATAGTATATATATATTGCGTACATATATTTTCTAACTATACATATATAATATCATATGCACCCATTTGCATTTATCTGTAAATGTTTTTGGTTGAATAATTATTGCTGATGTTTTTGGTCTATGTTTGTACATGTATAAGTGTATTATTGGTTCATGTGCACTGATAAGTATATATCATCATAATATTTGGTTATGATTTTAGTTTAGCTTTTTAATTATGTTTGCTTGAGTGTACAGGTTAATTTTAAGTCTATATATAAACATTTTAAACTTTTGAAGAAAAGCAAAATTATTAATGCTAGGCTGCCGTCACAATAAGATTTACTGGACATTAGATTTAAATTTTAAAAGAAAGACTCAGCTCACAGTTTATTTGTCTTTGATTGGAACTTAGCAATGAGAGAAACAAAATTACAAAAGAGTAAATAAATTCATGAAGAGAAGGAATGCAAGATTATATTAATTTGTAAGAGAAAGAGAAAGTTTATATAAATTCAAAAAAGAAGGAAATGGTAATTATACAAATTCTGGAAGAGAAAGAAAGAGAGATATTATGAATTCATTAAAAGAAGGAAATAGAGTATGAATTCATAAAAAAAAGAAAAGAGAGAGATTGCATGAATTATTCAAAAGAATGAAAGAGAGATTATGTGAATACACAGAGAGAAAGAAAGAGGCTATATGAATTCATAATGAGAAGGAATGAGAGAAAATGTATGAATTCATAAAGAAAAGGAAAGGGAGACTAAATGAATCTATAGAAAGAAGGAATGAGAGATATGAATTCATAAAGAGAAGAAAAGAATTTGTTTGAATTCATAAAGGAAAAAAGATTATATGATTCATAAAAAGAAAGAAAGAGAGAGATTGCATGAATTATTCAAAAGAATGAAAGGAAAGATAATATGAATACATAGAGAGAAGAAAAGAGATTATATGAATTCATAAAGAGAAGGAAAAAGAGATTTTTTAAATACATGAAGAGATGAAAGAAAGATATGAATTCAGAAAACAGAAAGATAGTAGGAGATGAATTCATAAAGTGATGACATGATATCATAAAGAAAAGGAAACAGAAAGATTACATGAATTAATAAAGAGGAGAAAAGAGAGATTATTTGAATTCATAAAGAGAAGGACAGAGAAATTTTATATGAATTTATATAGGAAAGAAAAATTATATGAATTCATACAGAGAAGTAAATAGAAAGATTATCTGAATTCATGCTGATAAGAAAAGAGAGATTATATGAATCTATAAAGAAAAGTAAAGAGGTTTTTTGCATTTATAAATAGAATGAAAGGGTGATTACATAAATTCATAAAGGAAAGAGAAAGATCATATGAATTTATACTGAGAAGGAAACTGAGACAGTATGAATTCATAAAGAGAAATGAAGAGAAAGATTAACTGAATCCATAACAAGAAGGAAAGAGAGACTATGAATTCATAAAAAGAAAGATAAAATGAGATTATATGAATTCATAAATGAAAGAGAATTATATAGAACGATTATATATATTCATAAAAAGAAGAAAAATAACGAGTATAATTATTATATTTTTGTTTTTCCTTAAATTATTGGATTAGCTTTATTTTCTTCACTGAACTTTTAGAAAAAGAAAAAACAAAACTAAAAGGGAAGTCATCGATCAGATTTTGATGTCACAGTGCAAGTAGATTCCATTTAGGGTCTCAGTAACAACTAGAAATTTTCCTGTTGATGTTAGGTAATTGTAACGTGTTTAAAAGTGAACCATTAATAGATTCTAATCATTTACATTTATAAAATTCTATAAATGAAGGTGACAAATAATTGCAATTTAAACTGAACTCCAGTAAATTGTTAGGTCAAAATTTTTATGATGCTTTCAAATTGTTTGATTATTTTATTTAGAACATTTCATTTCTCCAAAGGTTTCATTTACTAAATTTATGGTATAAAATATCAGAAATGTAAAAATATAAATAAACATTGTATACATACAGTTTTCCATACATCCATCCATCCATACATACATATATGAACTGGGATCAAATATGGATTAGAATTTGACAGAATGATAGGATAAAGATCAAAAAGGAAACGTTTATAAATTTAACATGTTTTGGCTTTTATATAAGCTTCATCAGAAAATGAAATATGAAAGAAAAAAGAAAATTCTGGTATTTATTAATTTTTGTTGTTTCTTTTTCATTTGTTAAGTAGACCTCGTGTATATTTTTATTGTCAAGTAGCATTCATGTGGATAATTCTTGTATGCATGTATATCATAATTCTAGTTGATTTATGCAAGATTTAGTTGGTAATGTGTATGTAATACACATACACGCGCGTGTGTGTGTGTGTGTGTGTGTGTGTGTGTGTGTGTGTGTGTGTGTGTGTGTGTGTGTAACTTAACAGGTAGAGTGTGTCAGAAAACTGGCAGAAACTGCTCTGGTGTACCCAGCTCATGCAAATCCATGAGAAAGCTGAACAGAATTTGCAAAACAGACCAACCCCTACACAGAATATCCTCCTAGTTTGCTATGTCTTCAATAAGCATTGTAATTTAGTTACTGTCTTCAAGACCCATTGTAATTCTAATGAGAAATAAAAACATTGATCAAGTTTGTCAATACTCATACTCATTTAATGAGTGGAAGATCTTTCATAGATTTCAATAACTTTACCTGGAAATAGATATGTTATTTTATAAATGTATTTAATATTTTTAAAACAAATTTTTTGATTTTCTTTTTTAATCTTTTCTTATTTCTTAAAAAGCAAACCAATGTAAAAATTAAATGAATGAAACAAAATATTTTGGTAGTCAATGAGCAAAACTTTTATTACTAATTTGAACATTTTCCTTTGGGATCTGATTACTCAGATTTTGGTGCTTTTGAGGACATATTAATTATTTGATTGATCTTTTTTATATTTTTAAGATAAAATTATTATTCTTATTAAAAATTTATGTCTGTCTTTTTTCTTGTATTTATTTCTTTGCAATAAAGTTTAAAAATATACAGTTTTAGTTTTATACAAATTTTGAATGGTAAGTGAAACCTGGTGGTGGTTCCAAGGTATTACTAATATAATGTATGCATATATACATTTATTTTTATTTTTCAACAGTCTGAAAGAGACAATGTAAAATTACATTGTTGAAATAAATTTTGATATATAACTGTTTAATTATGTGTGACACTTTCCTCTCAACATTTCTTAATGCTCTGGATAATATCCATTGAGCTCTCTATCTTTATCTAATTGTTAATTTATATTAATTAGATAAAATCTTTTGGATTGTCTTCTTTACAGGTTTGCCATTCTTTCTTATATATATATATATATGGAGACAAAAATACAAAATTATTCATTTTGTCTCTAGAAAGGACTTCTCCAAACTAATAGAAATCTTATTAATGGATTATTGGATATATATATATATATATATATATATATATATATATATATATATATATATATATATGTGAGAGAGAAAGAGAAAACAAAGAGAAGAATTTTCTGTTGTTTTTTGATGCATCAAGGTTTAGAAGCTCAGTTCTTAGAATGTTTTGAATATATAGCTGAAAACTTGTGCAGAATGAATCACACTTTTTGAACAGCTGAATACAGAAAACTGGTTCACAGTATACAACAAGGTCCCCAAACAACCCTTGTCATGTTTTGAATTCAGAGTTATTCTTCTCTTAGACCAGTTACTACAGAAGGCAATTTTATTCTTCTAGTAACCCATAGCTGGGGGAAGAGATGGATTCATACCTTTTCCAAACTTTTCTGGGAATCAAGCTCAGCTCAGTCTGAGCTGCTGTCCATTACCCCAACATGCCTTTCTCTATATATATTTCTATACCTATATGTATCTGCATATACATACATACATATATATATATATATATATATATATATATATATATATATATATATATATATATATATTCTAAACATATGCTGTTAAATATGAGACAATGAATGTCTATTATGTTTAATCATGAGCCGTTCTAAACATCGTATCTTTGCTTTAATTTCAGTTGAAAATAAAGACAAAAAAAAAATAAATAAATAAAATAAAAATAAAAAAGATCATTCCCTCCGACCTATCATTTCTCAAATACCCACACCAATATATAACCTTTCCAAAACACTTAACAAACTAATTACTCCCTATCTTCCTGGTAAATATACTATTAATTCCATGGACAAATTTTTACAGATTCTCCATTCCATAAAAACTAAGAATCAAATAATTGCATCTTTGGATGTCCAAAACTGATTCACAAATGTTCCCATCCATGAAACAATTGACATCATTATCCGTGATGTATACAATCATGCTACTCTCCCATCAATCAATATTAAACCCACTATATTAAAAAAAACTATTATTAGCATGCACCACACAAATACCATTTCATGATCCCTTAGGCAATATTTATACACAAATAGATGGTATTGCAATGGGATCTCCTTTAGGTCCCCTCTTTTCTAATCATTATATGGCAAATCTAGAAAATAAAATAATTAATGACAACAATAAACCCTCTATATATGTAAGATACATAGATGACATCTTTGTTTTATCTAAGAATATCGATCAAATTACATATCTTAAAAATAAATTTGAAAGTCACTCCATCCTCAAATTTACATTAGAACTTAATATTAATAACAAAATCCCATTCCTTGATGTATTCATTGATTCTAGCACACATAAATTTACTACTTCTCTACATAGGAAACCAACTAGCATAAATTCGTGTCTTCTTAATTATAATAGTGAATGCCCTCAACGATATAAGTTAGCTGTTATAAAAAACTTACTTCAACGCACACAAATGATATCTTCTTCCAAATCTATATTTTATAAAGAATTACACAACATTAAGCAAACACTAGTCAATAATGGATTTCCTAACTCCGTTATTGATCAACAAATTAAAATGTATCTCAACAAAATTAACAATAGCTCTAACAATAATGATACTATTAATAATAATGGTTTACATCAAAATAAACATAACACTATTAACTTATTATATTGCAATCAAATACATAATAATTATAAACAAGATGAAAAAACTCTCAAAAACATAATACGTAGAAATGTTAAACCAGTGGAAAGTAATAATCAAATTAAACTCATTATATATTATAAAAAGTTTAAAACAATTGACCTCATAGTCTATAATAACCCAACAAGCAGTAAACTAAATTCTCTACAAAAAAACAATGTAGTGTACCAATTTACATGCCCATTCAGAGATTGCATCTCTGATACTAATAAAAAACCTAGTATATATTTTGGTTTTAGTACAACCACGCTCTCCCGTAGACTTACATATCATCTTTCTGATCAGCGTACTATTAAACAACATTTCTCTGAAAAACATAAACATGTAGGTAATATCAGACAGATTTTGGTCAACAACACGGTGATCCTTACTCATACACACAGTAAGAGGAACCTGCAGATATTGGAGGCCATGTACATCAAATTTAACCAACTAACACTCAATAAAATCAACTTTAAAACCGGAAATAACATATTACATTGCATTTGACTACATGGTTTTGTTGTCATTTCGCGCTATCACGTGGTGTGACATCATAAAACCACATCGCAAATTTAAGAACTGCGTTTATTATTTTTGGCAACTATTGCCGTTACCAAGCGGAGTTTTATGTCAACACAAAATAAAATCATCGGTGATGGTGGATGTTATAATATTTCAGTTTAAACAATCTTTCTGAAGATGTCTCATGTGAGCCGAAAGTTTAGAAGAAAATCAATAAATAGTTATCCAAATGTTGGAGAATTTTTGTCTTTATTTTCAACTGAAATTAAAGCAAAAATAAGATGTTTAGAATGGCTCATGATTATACATAATAGATATTCATTGTCTCTTATATTTAACAGCATATGTTTAGAAAATTACTTGCTGCCTCGATACACTAAATATATATATATATATATATATATAATTTAATAATATAGATATATTGTGTCTACTTATTTTTACACGCTTCTCTATTAACTAGTGTATATTGTATATCAGTTTAAATGTATCTCTGACAAAAAGGTAATAAATATGTTGGCTTGATGACCACAGCTTTATCACAACATCTTATGATTCATTTGTCAGATACAATTTCTATTGTGCAACATCTAAAAACACATTCCTGTCCATCTTCCCAACACAGGAAAATATCTTTTAACAACATCAATATACAATACTTTGAAATTAATAATCAAAAACATAAAATTCTCGAGGCCCTCTATATCAAAACCAACAAAATTTATTATGAATATAGCAACAATATATTGAAGAACTTATAACTTCTAATGCTATTTTACACTTACAACAATTCCTGGTCAGCTACCTTATATTGAAATGATTGTTTTATAAAAAATTTCATAAGTTACAATGAATAAATGTTCAATTTCTAAAATAACAATAACAGAGCATGTTCATGCATGCTTTTAAAAATCACTATCAAAATGGAATGCAAATTTTATCAAAGTTACAATACCATGTGTGTCAGTTAATTTACCCCTGAAGGTCAAAACTACATGAGTTACAAAATCATGGTGGGTTTTCTGGTTAATTTCATCTCAACATCAAGAAAGAGATTAGACAGCTCTGAAAAGAATAATTATAAAAATAAATAGACACAATATGTTTATATTATTCAATGAAACATCTTTGAATAAAGATATGTTGCTTTAATATGCAAGCACAAGCACACACATGCATATATACACACACAGATATATATATATATATATATATATATATATATATATAAATCCATTTATGTCCCAACAGAGAGGTTTCATCATGTGTTTTCAGATATAAATAGTAGAAAACTATAAAAGTATTCGAACAGACAAGGTAAAAATGTTTATCAATAGTCATGTGGTAGATAAAGAAACACAAGTAACTAATGTACCTACTCCTGTGTATATATATATGTATATATATATATTTATATCATCATCATCATCATCATCATCATCTCATCCGTTACACCCAATGGTGTGTAGGGCAGCAACCTTTTGTTACTGTTTCCATAACAAATTGTTTTTTATGGGGCAGGGTTGTTAGTCCTGAGCCCAACCCCCAAACTTGGAGAACTAGTGGACTACTCTTGATCTCTACATTTACAGCACCTGGTATTCTCAAACGATCACCCATCTAAGTACTGACCAGGCTTGATGTTGCTTAACTTTGGTGATTAAACAAGAACCGGTGTATTCAACATGATATAGCTGTAATATATATATATATAAAAACAGAAAGTGGCATGTAGGTCAAATCCAAATTGAGATCCTATTAATATTAATTTTATTAATATTAAAATTGATCCAGACAGAAAGCTCAATATAAATAGTATTATCTATTCTCAGATTAAATTCCATCTTCATTTAATAATCTTTGTCACATCTTTTTTAATGTCATGATTTTCTTTAATTCCATATGACATTATTTTTTTCTCATTTTCCATTGGGTTTTAAGAAATAGACATGATCCATAGTTGTTCATGTATTTTGAAAGAAATCTTGAAGACTTAATGAAGGACTTCTCATCTGTACATAAATAATTCAATATCCATAAATCTTCTGAAATAACTCTTTTGTCAAAGGGAACTTGTTTTTGTAATTATATGAAGCCAGAATTAATAATAATTGTGAATAAAATTTCAGTTATTTAATTGAAAAGATCCAATGATTCTTCATTGGAGTTTTACCATGTTTCAGTTTTTGACTAAATTAGTTTATTTTCTAATTCCCATTTTAGCATTTCTATCTAGTCTAGTTTAAATTTCTGATAAAGAGCCAATATCAGTTGTCTACATCTTCATTTGCTTGAGTATTTTGACATTGCATGTGGGTTCAACATAGCTGGCAGCCATGTGCCCATGTATCTCTATTATTGAAGAGGTCAGCCAAGTAGATACGGACATATTTCTGACAGGCTTTCTGATTCTATTTCTTTATGGCATGTTCCATTTTCAGCATTATTTCTCATGTTACACAGGGATAGGTATGTTAGTTACCTATGTTTATCTATTTACCTCATGACTATTGATAAACATTTTTACCTTGTCTGTTTGAATACTTTTATAGTTCTCTGCTTTTTATACCTGAAAACACATAATAAAACCTTTCTGTTAGGACATTATCCTAGTATATCATTTTATGAATTCTTTGATATAGTAGTTGTGAGTTCAATACCTAGCTGGGTAGTACAGACTCAATGGAAATGATGATCAATAACTAAGCAAGAAGATGAGATATTCATAAATATAGACAGCAGAATGAGAACGATCTACCATCCTCCCTGTAGATTAAATAAAGGGGTTATTTTGAAATTCTCTAAAAGTTTCCTAGATTCCCAGACACTAGAAGAAGGCTAAAGGACATAACAACCAAAATGTTGATACAATAACAACAAAGATGAGAACATTTGTAAGAAAGTAGATAATGTAAATAAAGATAAAATCTTATTTTATAAAAGATTAAATATACATAACTGAATAATTTTACTGTCTTTCTCATGCAAAACATTCTACTAAGTTGTTAGAATTCAATATTCACATGTCTAACATCTGCAGTCCTGTGTCAAAGTAAGAATGGCTTAGTAAATGCCAAATTTATAGTTCTTTATATTAGAAATTGAATTCAGTTTAGATTATGAAATTTAGTTACAATTATGACTGTACTACACTTTTACCAAGTTTACCAGCAAACCTCTATCTAATCTATCTATTGTTTTCACTGTACTTTTTGTACTGCATACATTTTGATCTCTTGTATTGGCCTGTTCTCTGATAAATGTTGATCTTTTCTATTGGCCTGTTCTCTGATCATGGTAGATCACTTCTATTCGCCTGTTCTCTGATCAATTTTGACCTCATCTATTGGCCTGTTCTCTGATCAGTGTTGACCCCCTTCTCATTGATATTGATCATTTTTATTGGCCTGTTCTCTGATCAGTGTTGCTCATTTCTATGGCCTTTGCTGTGATCAGCATTGACCTCTTCTATTGGCCTGTTATCTTATTGATGCTGAGCTCTTCTACTGGCTTGTCCTCTGACCAAAGTTGACCGCTTCATTTAACCTGTTTTTAACCAATGTTAACCATTTCAGTTAACCTGTTCTCTGATTAGTGCTAACTTCTGCTATTGGACTGCTCTCTGAACAATGTTAATTTTTTCTCTTGGCCTATTCTCTGGTCAATGTTGACCTCTTTTATTGATGTGTTCTCTGATCAATGTTAACTTCTATTGGCCTGTTCTCTTGTCATTGTTGACCTCTTCTGCTGGCCTGTTCTCTGACCAATTCTAACTTTTGACTGGACTGTTTTGGGATCAATGTTGATTTCTTATATTAACCTATTGTATTATCAGTATTGGCCTATTCTATTATCCTGTTCTCTGATCAATGTTGACCACTTTATTTTCCAGTTCTCCAATCAGTGCTTAAATTTTCTATTAGCTTGTTCTCTAAGCGATGCTGACTTCTTCTATTAGCCTGTTCTCTATTTAATATTGACCATTTCTATTGTTCTGTTCTGTGATCACTCTTGACCTCTTCTATTGGCCTGTTCTATCATCATTGCTGGCCTTTTCTATTTGCCTGTTTGCTGATCAATGTTGACTACTATTAGTCCATTCTCTGACAAAGGCAGACTTATTGGCTTGTTCTCTAAATAATACTGACCTTTTCTATTAACCTGTTTGCTAAGTAATGCTGACATCTTCTGTTGGTCTGTTCTATGACCAATGCACTCCTCTCCATTGGGCTCAGCTCTAACCAATGCTGATCTTTTCTATTAGCCTGTTCTCTGACTAATGCTAACAGTTTTTATTGGCCTGTTTTGTGGTCAATGTTCACCTCTACATTGGCCTGTTCTCTGATCAAAGTTAACTTCTTCTATTGGCCTGTTCTCTGATCAATATTGACCCCTTCTATTGGCTAGTTCTTTGAGCAATGTTGACTGTATTATTGACATGTTCTTTAATATTTATAAACTTTTTCTATTTACCTGTTCTCTGACTAATGTTTACCACTTCTTTTAACCTGTCCTTTGACTTAAGCTAATCACTTTTATTGACTTGTTCTCTACTCTCTTGCTGACTTATTTTATTTAACTGCTATCTTAATTATGTTAATCTTTTCTATTGGTCTGTTCTCTGATCAATGTTGACCTCTTGTATTGGCCTTTTCTCTGATCAGTGTTGACCTTTTGTATTGCCTGTTTCTGAACAATACTTAACTCTTCTCTTGGTCTATTCTGGGATCACTATTAACATTTCCATTGGCCTGTTCTCTGATCACTGTTGACCTAATTTATTGGAATATTCTGTGATCAATGTTGATCACTTCTATTAGTTTTTCATTCATTACTGTTGATCTCTTCTATTGGCCTGTTCTGGGATGATTTGTCCTCTTCTATTGGCCTGTTCTGGGATGACTTGCTCTCTTCTATTGGCCTGTTCTGGGATGACTTGCCCTCTTCTATTGGCCTGTTCTAAGGTCAATGTTAATCTCTTCTATTGGCCTGTTCACTGATTAATATTGGCCACTTCTACTGGCCTCTTCTATTCTATCATCAATATTAGTCTCCTTTATTGGCCTCTCTGATCAATGCTGACTTTTTTGCTTTTTAGGCAAGTTCTCTAATCAATGTTGATCTATTAAATTGGCTGTTTCTCTGATCACTGTTGGCCTCTTCTATTTGCCTGTTCTCTTGACCTTGTTCTCTGAACATTTGCTAACCTCTTCTATTTGCCTGTTCTTTGATCAATATTGACTTAATGTCTTGGCCTGTTCTCTGACCAATCTTGACCACTTATATTGGCCAGTTTTAAAATTATTTGCCCTGTTCTGTGATCACTGTTGATCTCTACTATTAACCTCTTCTCTGATCAATGCTTACATTCTATTGGTCTGTTCTCTGACCAATGTTGACTACTTCTATGCTGACCTCTTGAATGGTTCCTTGATCAATGTTGATTTCCATTGGCCTGTTCTCTGGCCTATGCTGGCCTTTTCTATTAACCTGTTCTCTGTTTAATGTTAATGTCTCATATTAGCCTTTTGTCTCATCAATGCTGACCTACTGTTGGCCTGTTCTCTGATCACTGCTGACATTTCTATTGGCTTGTTCTCTGGTCATTGCCAACATTTCTATTGGCCTGTTCTTTGGTCATTGCTGACATTTCTATTAGCCTGTTCTCTGATCATTTTCTCTGACCTATGCTTACCTTTTCTTTTGATCTGTTCTTTCACCAATGCTTACCTCGTTGTTGGACCTGTTCTGTTATCAATGTTGTCCTCTCTTATTGGCCTGTTCTCTGAGATTGATTTTTTTTTATTGGCCTTTATGTTGGCCTGTTCTTGACTCAATACTGACCTCTTTTATTTGTCTGTTCTCTGATCAATGTTGAACTCCTCTATTAGCTTGTTTTCTGAGCAATGCTGACATCTTCAATTTCCCTGATCTATGATCACTGTTAGCCCTTGCTTTTGGTCTGTTCTCTGTTCGATTTTGATCTTTTCATTGGCCTGTTCATTGATCTACATTGACCTGTTCTTACCTCGTAGATTCATTTCAAGCATTGTTCTTTTCTTTCTTTTGTGTTTCTATATTTTTTTTCAAACTTTTTGTTAATTTACCATTTTGCATTCATATGTCTATGTTGTCATTGTTCATTCATCATAAAGGTTCTAATTTCAGAATATTTGAAAAGTGCTTTTTTTATACTCGTATTTTAATTATTTTGTGCATTTTATTTGTGGTAGTATAACCAACATAGTAGTTGTAATAGTATAATCAACATTGTGCTTATGTCATTATTTTCTCTTTGAATTCCATTTTATTTGTTGCTGCTGTTGAAATTCATTAAGTAATGTGGTTTCTGTTATTAAGTCCAGTTCTTTTTTTGTGATTCTGTGATGATGTTAGAAAGGTATGAGCTTTGTTTATTTGTTTGTTGAGTGGTATATCAATCTTTATGGTCATTTAAGGTCAGAATTTAATTTTCTTTAAACCATTAATAATTTTGTTTACAAAAATATATTGCTGGTAATTTTTTCCAAGAATGTATTGCTGGTAAATTTGATCTTTTTCACAAAAATGTATTAATGGAAATTTGTATTTCAAAAATTTATTGCTTGTAATTTTATTACTATGTAAAGGCATTGCTGGTATTTTCAGTATAGAAATGCTTTTCATACTTTTGTAGTGTTTGACCTCAGTTTTGATGGTTCACTATTTGCCCATAGCTGGGACTCTAACAGTTGCTAACCTCCTGTGTTAGGCTTGGGAAGAACAACAATTAAGAGTATTTGTCTATATTTTTGAGATAAGGTAGTATTTACACTATTTACACCAAGACTTGCTGTCAATTCAAGGAGAGCCTGTCTGGTCACAGAAAAAGAAAAACATGGCCTGGTCTGAGAACATATCCAGTACAACTAATAGATGAAACAAAAATTACATTCTGATACCTCCCAGAGGCTCAAGGCATTTTTCAGCAGGATCACTGATGAAGAAGACCAAAAAAGGATCCTTCAGGCAATAATTTGATACAGTCAAGGTCCACCAAGTATGGAAACTAAATAGATTAAAAAATCTGAAAGTGACACATGAGGTCCATCACCCACCTGTGAATGCAGTTATCAACATCAGGCAACATCAGCTGAGTGCCTCTGAAAACTCAATGCTGAACAAGGTTCTCAACTTCATAACAACCATTAGGCAGATACCATACTTAGACATTATTGCTCATATTGAGGAAATAGCCTTGAACATCCCTAAGGCCCAGATGGATGAGCTAAGATGAAAAGTGAGAGAGACAGTGAAGAAAGCCAAGTCACTCAAAGCAGACATCACAAAAGAGGAGGGACTCCTCCCTAAGAGAATGTATCAGTATTCTACTAGATAAACTGATGGAGATGTTGACTTTCTGCACACTAACAACACACTTGGAATGTGATCAGACATATATCGACAGGATGAAGGCTTAGCAATGGGCTCGCAATTATCACCATAACTGGCTAACATATACATTGAATACTTTGAAGAGATGGCATTAAAATCCACAGCTCTAATGCCAACTCTACAGCTTAGATATGTTGATGACACCTTCATAGACCATGTTAACTCAATAAGATCATCGATACAGTTCACTATGGAAAAAGATAGTGACAACAAACAGGCATTCCTGGATGTGCTAATAACTCGAACAGATGTGGGTTTCAAAAAATCCATATACCACAAGCCAAAATTCACTGAACAATATCTCATCTTCAACTCCACCACCCATACAGTGTAAAGAAAGGGATTGTTTGCTGCCTGCAACATTGAGAAAAATGCCATAAGCAGCAACCCAGTGATATACCAACAGGGAATGGTCAGTATAAGCAGTATCCTTCAAAATAACAGTTATCTAGGGTACATGACAACACTTCAATGAATTTGGAAGTGAGGGTGTATGAGGATAACAACTTCAGTAAACAGCCTCGGTCTGTCTATGTGAAAGGGTTATCAGAGAAAATACAAAGGATCTGTGGTTCATATAAGATCAGGACGATCTTCAAAAGTGATTCTACACTTTGCAGGTACATCTCCCAAGTAAGACCCCCAACAAAGGAGGACATGTCTAAGGAATCTGTGGAAAGAAACAGATCGCCCAATTAAGGTAAGACTACAAGAACATTGCAAGGCCATAACATGAGGGGAGATAGAAAAATCAGGTGTAGCTGACCACATATGAAGGGTGAAAGGGGATCACTGCCCTCTATGGGATGAAGTTGAAATAATAGATAAAGAACGCCACTGGAAACTACATAAACTTAAGGAATCAGCACATATGCTATGCTACAAAAATCTCCTAAGCCGACCAAGAATAGAGATGAATACAATATGGAAACCAATGATACGGAGTGCTAGAGAATATCATTAGTGTCAAAAAAATTGCAACATGATCTCTGATAAAAAATACGAGAGAAAACCATTGGCATAAAAAAATTGCAATATGAACTCTGGTAAAAAATGCTGGAGAAAACAATTAACATCAAAAAAAATATTAGAGCAAAACATTAATATAAAAAATTGCAATATGAATTCTGGTAAAAAAATGGTTTCTGAACATTAAGTTTATAAGTTCTAGAAATTCAGTTGAAATTTGGGTGTTGTTGTCCTTAAGAACACATGGCCCAGTAGATATAGACATTGGTTAATTCCAGTGACTTGACCCAAAGAGTTGTGAGTTCAATAGGGCCAGGAAGAAAAACACAAAAAGAAGGTTAGTTGAACCAGTGTATTGGAATAACAGAACTTATATACAAAATAAGACTGTTATTAATCAGCAGATAGAAGTGTCTGTATGAACTGTCAAGTTACACTGTGTCTTGACTGATCTCATCTAGGAAGTCTCACAGCTTAGTATTTATGAACGAGAAAGAGTCCATTCCAATGTAGACAGAGCACCAAACACTTAGAGAGTCAGGTTAGAGGGAGATAACTCATGACTACCAAAAAGGCTTTGCCCAAGGAATTAGAATGATATACCCTAGGGGTCATAATAAAGGGTTCAGTTCAAATTTTATAGCACCTGAAGAAGGCCGGAGCATACATCATACAAATGACAACAAAGATGATGATAATAGTCTGAATAATGTAAATAGTGGAACAATTAAGAGGGTTTCAATGCTTCTCAAAACCTAATTTCCTGATCAGAAGCCTTCCTGCTGGTTGTAGTTTATCATCAGACTCAAGATGGTCCTTGCTGAGATCTTCATGTTTTATTCACTTGGAGATGTTTTTAAACATTAATCTGAGACAGCTCTTTTATACAGCTGAGAATGTAGATAATTTTGAACAAATTTCTCACCATACATGGCATCTATACAAAAGTTTCAGTTTGATAAGTCTGTTTAAGTATATAACTTCATGTTTTGGTTTTGTAGTAGCTTGTGGTGTTGGGCATAAATACAACTAGCATAGCCTTTTCTATGTTTAGTTTTCTTATCTCCATTACTAAATCTGTTACAATTGATCTATATACTCAAGTATATAAAGTGCTTAGCATTTACTAATTCAACATTCAACATTTTTCTGGATTCAAAGTATATGTCAACATTGTTTTCACTGCAATGTATCAATAGAAATTAGCAGCTTATCTTTTATAAACAATAAAAACTTGTTATTTTTATATAATTTGAATACTGTATTGTATTTCTTTTTAATTCTTTAATTTTTATTTGAAGGCTGCATATGTCTTTTTATCGCTTGTTGCCAGTACTAAATTAAAAGTAAATAGTATTAATCTTCACTTAACAATCTTTGTCACATTTTTTTAATGAAATAATTATTTGAAGCATAATAGTTGAGAATAGATAACTAAAAGGAAAGTAAAACATTAATTCTTAATATCATGATTTTCTTTCATTCTTTACAAGATTATTTCTTTTTCCATTTTCTATTTGGTTTTTAGAAATAGACATGATCCATAGTTGTTCATATATTTTGAAAGAAATCTTGAAGACTTAATGAAGGACTTCTCATCTGTACATAAATTATTCAATATCCATAAATCTTCTGAAATAACTCTTTTGTCAAAGGGAACTTGTTTTTGTAATTATATGAAGCCAGAATTAATAATAATTGTGAATAAAATTTCCGTTAATTTATTGAAAAAGATCCAATGATTCGTCATTGGAGTTTTACCATGTTTCAGTTTTTGACTAAATTAGTTTATTTTCCAATTCCCAGTTTAGCATTTCTATCAAGTGCAGTTTCCATCTCTGATAAAGAGCTTATTCTAGATCCTAGTTTCTGTTTTGAGAGTCATACTTGAGTCCTACTTTATGGAATACTTGTTGGGGTATGTCAATTTTTCTTTCTTTTTTCAAGATCATTTTTGCTCTCACCATGAATAGCCCCTCTCATTTTCTGTACATTAGCTTTTGAAAAAAATCTGTTTTCTATTAATAGATTTATTTGGAATATCATATGGAATGTTTAAATGATTGGCACTCATCTATTCACATCTGTGCTGGTAAATGTAGAGCATGGTCTAAAAAAATGAAGTCAATTAGGTCTTTCTTTTCTTTCTTCCCATACTGTTGATGAGATATCACCTGAAGATGCCCAGAGGATAATTGTCTGAAACATTGTGTCTATAAAAATAATATCTCTAACAAACAAAGATGAGAACAATTGATTGAATAAATTGGAATGTATATTGACAATTTCTCATCTCAAAAATCAAAACAAAATCTTAAAGACATATTTAAACAAAAGTTTGGCTTTCCTTTGTAAAACAAAGCATATCTGATTTATATGGTTTGTGCTGTAAAGTTGTGTTTTTTTCTCTAAATGAAAAACATTGTCTGACAAGTTTTAACATAATAGCCAATTTGCTATTGGCAAGATTTGAAATCAATAGCATAATTTTATTATTTTCTTTTTAACTAAGAACTTTTTATTGCTGTCATTGAAAAATTAGCTGGACATGGATTTATCTTCTTCCCACTTTTTAAGGAATTAGATAAATACAAAAAAATAAAACGTTATTTCTGAATATATTTTCAAATCAGATGATATCAGCTATAAATATTCATTACATTGAAACTGCCACTATCTTCTCGATAGGACAACAGAAAATGATAAGTTTCACTTTTCTGCTTTACAATATTGCAGTTGCATTTTGAGGTAAAGATTAGGTGTTATAGCAATGGATTCCAGACAAGAAGTTTTATATTGTCATTTGATTATATATCTCAAAATAAACAGCTGGGCTTGGTATTATATTCAGTCTTGTTATTTATTTATTAAGCATTATATATAAGTTTCAAAACAAAGACTTGTACAGAAGGAAAGTTGGAAAAGATATAGTGATTTAGGCCTCCAGAAAAGATGAGTGGCTGTAGAGGTGATACATAATAGTAGCAGTAGCTGAGTGGTGCTTCTATAAAGCCATGTTTCCAAAAATAAATTCTCCCTACTTTTTTTATTTTGTCTAATGTGTGAGGTCATTGATCCTAAAGAAAAATGCTCCTCTACAGGCAGTCATGTAAAAAGATACTCTTCTCAGAAACTCAAACTCTCCTGGTAACAAATATACATATTCAACAGCGAAACTTTTAATATATTCCTATTTTGTTTTATATTTTTTCATTCTCTGTCATTTTGTTGGAATCATATAGAGTGGTATAGATAGCACATTGGTAGATATACATACAATCTTTTGTTAATGATCTACTTATTTTTTAGCTATTTTCATACTAAAATGCATTGGAGAAAAAGTTATTCTTATGAAAGAGGAAAGCACTTAGTTCTGTTGTGGATTTGAATCAATTGGCAACAAAGAAAATGTTGAAAAGGTTATTTAAATATAAAAATATAAATATTTTTATTTTTGTGTTTTCACAACTAAATTTTTCTCAGCATGTATGAGTGTTAAAAGTCTTGTGTTAAATTTCCTTGTTTGTAGTTGTTTCTGAAAATGAAAAAAAATTGATTTCTTCACATGTATGTATATAGGCAAAAAAAGACAAGGGTGAAAGTGAGGAGGAAAGTGTAAGTGTCATGTGGCTTGGTGAGAAAGATGGGCAAAATGAGTAAGGGAATCTCTTTTAAGTTGTGCCAGCCATCTAGAAGCTTTACTTAAATACTCTTCAAAGGGATCATGAAGCATGTATTTTTATTGTTGGTGGGAACTTGACTCATTGATTGAAAAATGTTAAATTTTTTTTTTCAAAGGTTTAATTCATTAACTGAAAAGATGTGTGAATCCTCTGAGTCAGAAATACTTTTTTGTTATTTGATGATTGACAGTCTCAGTGTTTATATCTGTCTTTGCACAGAATCTATAAAATATTACCACCATTGGCTTATATTTATGTTTATTAATTTATTAGTGAGCCAAAAAGAAATATAACATTTATTTTAGCGTTAATGTCCAGTGAAAATGTTAAATCTTAAGAAAAATACTTGAATATTTACAATATAAAATTCTATGAATTGTTTGGGAATGTAAAGTTAAGAAGTTCATGTGTGTTATATTTTATGAAATATTAAAAAAAAATTATTCCTTAGATATACAGAAAATATATATGTTAGTGCATGCATGTGTGTGTGAAGAAAAACTATGTTTCAGGTTGTAATGCTGATTTTATTAGAAAATTGAAGTTTATAATTAAATCTTTGTTGTGCATATGTTCGGCTATGTGAATTATTTGTTTAAATATTCACTGCTAAACCTTATTACTGTTTCAAAATATATTTTCAACTTGAATGATCAAACATAACCCACCTTGAGAAGGATTTAACTTTGCATTTAAAATTTAAATTCTTTTGAGGGTTTATAATCGGATTTTTAATATATTGAGAGAGTAAATAAATTGATTGTATGTCTCTTACCTAATATTAGTTTCAAATAGAAGTCAGTAGATAAATGAGTGAATCCAGAGATAAAGGCTTCCGGGATGTGCTTACATACACACCTTTCTTAGTTCTGATCAATATAAAAATTCTTTTACTTGTTTGACAAAAAATAAGAAAACTAAAAAGCAAGTCAGAAAATGCAGAAAACACATCTTTTCTCCAGCTGAACAACAAAACAAAAAATATCTGGGTGCACAGAAGGTGCACCCAGATATTTAAAGAGATCATATATTAACTGTTTTTTTTTTTTTTCCTGCAAACAACCAATATATTTAATCAGTCTTTAAATCCTTTATTTTCTGATATATTCAACTTCTATGTGATTTAATGCTGTTGTATAGTTGGGTAATTTTGGGTAGATTCTATTCAGAGTTGAATTTCTTCAATGTAAGTCATTTGTTATATTTCTCTGACATTTTTTTGTTTGTTTAATTAATCGTTATGATATTTACAAAAATTAACTTGTAAAAAATTTTGGTTGCAGGTAGTTTGGACTTTAATTCCAGTATTTTATTTTATTTTATTTTTTTCTTTTATCACCCGGATGAAAACCCCTCTTGTAGTTGGTCACTCCTTTAGTTAGGGTAATGGTGTAGTAAGATATCTGATTCGCCAGTCCTGTCTGATTATTGTTGGCATCTGCTAAAAAGTTAAAATTGTTTATTCGAAAAGCACTTTTATCTAACTAGCCGTTCCAATTGTGGAATGTGTGTTGATTATTATTTTACTACTCCTCCCTACCCCTAAAAATTTGTCACTTTTTTTATGTTCCGTGGGTAAATTCTATTCAGAGTTGAATTTCATCAATGTAAGTCATTTGTTGTATTTCTCTGCATTTTTTTTTGTTTAATTGATCGTTCTGTTATTTACAAAAATTAACTTGTTAGAAATTTTGGTTGCAGGTAGTTTGGACTTTAACTAAGTTGAAATTTTTTTTCTTTTTTTTAAATTGGAGTAGATAGACCCTTCTATCACCCAATTCACACTCCACCCATGTCCACTGAACAGGCGTAGAGGCTCATCCCTTATTCCTTATTCAGGAACTGGTCTCCGGCTCTCTTTTTCTTCTCAGACCTCGGTAATGGTGCTTGTGCAATTTTCCTGCGATGTGCATGGTCGGTGGCAACGTCTCTTCATTGTGAGAGTACCAGGTTGGCAGTTTTCAGAATGCTGCTTCTGACTGGAAGTTAGGAGCCCTACCTCTTGCGTAGTGTCAAGAGTTGCTGCTCTGATCAGCAGTTGCATAATATCGAGGTCCTTGCAGTGCCATGTCATGCATGGATAGGTGTCCCTGTAGGTGCTTTCGGTCGGTGGGCAACCCCGAGGCCACACTTTGCTGCAGCCCGCGCCAGTTCCCTTCCAGTGCATGTCACAGCTAATGACCATTTGCCTCCTCTACTCAAGGTCTCTGTACAACAACAACATTAAACATGAACATCCATATTTCTGCTAAAAAAGCTAAAGCAGGTGAATTAAAATCACCTAAACCTCTTAACATTTCCGCGGTATCCGAACCAATTTCAGTAGTGTTGAATCTTTTCTCCATCAAGAATCTCCTGACATCCTAGCTCTCTGTGAGACTAATCTCAACCCCTCAATTCCCTCTTCTGACTTCTCTATCCCTGGTTACTTTCTCCTTTTCAGAAAGGACTCCAATGTCCACATGCATGGGCTTGGGGTTTACGTCAGCGAACACCTTCTTCTAGCTAGGATGATTTCTCTTGTATCCTCACATCATTCTTATATGTGCTTCTAAGCTCAGTAAGCTATCTCTTCTTTCCCTACCATTCTCCATCATCTCCTGACTGCTTCATTCTTGACAGCATCTCCAACAATATCAACAAGGTCATTTCCTTCCACCCATTTGCCCATATATTTGTCTTTGGTGACTTTAGCCACTCAGCATGATGGGCATTAGACAACTCCATCACAGATCTTGCTGGTGTACACACCATGAATTTTTCTATCACTCAGTCCCTTACGCAGGTGGTGGAGTCCCTATGCATTTTTGTAATAACCCCAATGGACATGACTCACTACTAGATCTGTGCTTTACCTCCACCCCTGACTCTTGCAATGTTAAACAACTCTGCTCTCTCGGAAACTCTGAGAAAAAGCATGCTGAACAGCAGTAAGCCCTTAATCCCCACTATCATCAAGGAATTTGAGGTCCTCGCCCCTTCAACAGACAAGTCTGAGTGCTTCGCTTGCGAATTCTCCACTAACCTGACACTGGACTCGTCTGGAGTATCTGTACCAGACTTCCCTCTCCGAACCCAGGCCCAACTGACTGACATACTAATTACTCCCTCAGTGGTCTCCAAAATAATTTCCAAACTTTACCCCCATAAGACGAGTGGTGGCAACAGAATACCCATCATTGTCCTAAAGAAATGTGCACCTGAACCCTCCTCTGTTCTCTCTAAACTCTATAACTTTCTGCTTCTTGCTTTCCTGCCTGCTAGAAATCCTCCTCCATGGTTCCTATACATAAAACATTGGAGAACACTCTGGCTCCACTAATTATTGCTCTATTAGCCTCCTACTGATCTTTGGCAAAATGTTAGAAGCCATCATCAATGCCAAGGTTGTACAGCACCTCACAGCCCACAGACTCTTTTTGGACAAACAATATGGCTTCCGCTTCACCAGGTCTAATGCTGATATGCTCATGACTATCAATGAGTATATACACCAGGCTCTCGACAAAAATGGTGAAGCCTGAACTGTTGCCCTTGACATCTCCAAAGCGTCTGACAGTGTCTGGCATGCTGGCCTTCTATGCAAGCTACAGGGCTATGGTATAACTAGACAATTATTTGACCTAATCCAGTCCTTCATTTCAAACCGTACAATGAGGGTTGTATGAATGGACAAGCCTCCCAATACTATCACATGAATGCAGGTCCTACGCTTTCCCTTATCTATATTAATGATCTCCCTGATGTAATAAGATCCCAAGTGGGCATATATGCTGATGACACTATGGTTTACTCTCATCTCGATCAAAAATCTACAAAGGCTGACAAAGCAAACCTTGCTGCCAAGCTTGAAAAGGACCTCCAATCCGTGGTGGACTGGGGTAAAAAATGGCTCGTTAAATTTATTGCTTCCAAAACGAAGCTGCTATTTAATAACCACCATAGAAATCATTCCTCCTGCTAATTAACATGGATCAGGCTTATCTCCCTGAAAGTAAAACACTGCATCTCCTCGGATTAACTCTCACATCAGACCTTAAGTGGAATAACTATATAGAATTCATAGCTAAATCCGCTGCTAAGAAAGTCAGTTCTCTGTGTAGGGCCAGGAAGTTTTTCCTGTCCGAAACAATCTTGCACATATACAAATCTACCATCTGCCCGTGCATTAAATATTGCTGCCATATCTAGTTGGGTGCTCCTGCTATCCACTTAGATGTCCTTGACCAAATCTAACAGAGAATCTGTGATGTGGTCAATCCTGACTTGGCAGCTAGGATACAGTCACTTTTTCACCAACACAGTGTGGCTTCCTTGTGTCTCTTCTACAAATACTTTCATGGCATCTGCTCTGATGAACTTAACTCACTGGTACCTCCTATATATGAATTTCCTCGAGCCACAAGATTAGCAACTAGATCCTATCCTTTTACTGTGTAACCAATAAATTGTAAATGCAAATTCTACACTTCCACTTTTCTTACACTTCCCGCCTGTGGAATTCCCTTCCGCATTCTTGCTTTTCAGACAGCTATAATCTCCAAGAATCTAAATGTAAAGTCAATAGTCATCTCCTGTCTCACTAACTTACATCCTCTCTCTCATGCTTTTTCTTCGTCCACCCCATTCTCATCAGTACCCTCTTCCCTCTCCTACTCTTTTCCTGATACCCACTTCAACTTCTCACTCTTTCTCATAACATTCCTCCTATGTAACAGTGGCAGTAAAATGCCTTGCTTGGGGCAACATGATTATAAAAAAAAATAATTATATATATACTAGCAGTATATCCCGGTGTTGCTCGGGTGTAATGAAAGCTTCTATATATATATTATCAATTTTCTGCACTATTGTAAAAACTGCAACCTTGAAACTTCTGGATATCATTTCTTATATCTTTGTCTATGAGTGTATCAAATTTGATTAAAATTGGACCACTCCTTCTATAACCTGATTTTTTTGATTATCGATTTTCGATATTTATCAGGGGTACCTCGACACAAAGCCTAGCTAAGAACACTTGCAGATGCTTATAGTACAACTGTGTAAATTTTCAAGAAAATCGGTTCAGCCGTTTCAGAGTCTATAGGTAACGAACACACACAGACACACACACACACACACACAGACAAAGTTCCATTTATAAATAAATTTAGATCTGACATGCCTTAATTGACTCAGTCAAAATTGAATATACAAAGCTGTTCATAAACTGCTAGCACATGATAACAAGTATTTATAATCAAGAATCTAAAGTAATATTACTTTGAAACACTGATTTTCATCCAATCACCAAAGTTAAGCAACATTGAGTCTGGTCAGTACCGAGAGAGGTGACCACTCAAAAATATCAGGTGCTGTAAGCTAGGATGAGTGGGTAATGTAATGGCTAATAACTCAAAATGAGAAATCAGAGAGCTGAGTTCAAATTCAAGTTGGGTTCATTACATTCACTTACATTGAAGGAATGACTTCACCTCTTCTCCCCCAGCTATGGGTTAAGTACTTGAACTTGTATAACAAAATAATTATTACTAAAAAATTGTTGAAATCCAAAAATATGTTTTGGCTTTAGATAATCTTGATAAAGCTGATAATCAAACCCATTCAAAAATTAAAAACAATCATAACTGAATGTTTAAGTGTAGTGGCCTTGTTCAACTACTGATCACACCAGATTATACACTCTCTCCCAGAAACTGTAATTAATGTCTGTTCAGCATAGTTGCAGCATAAAGCACTAGTTGGCTTTTGTTGATGTTGATAGAAATGCAAATATGTTTAAACAGACATCTGCCACAAGGATTAGCTAGCCACACTAGCAGACAGATATACTCAAAATCAACCAACCATGATTATTATATCTGTTAGGTTTGGACACTCTACTATTACTAAAAGATGAACTTTATTTTTTCTTGTTTTAATTAATTTACCCCAAACAAGGCCATAATACAATTAAGATACAAGATATGGGAGTGAAAGAATATGAAAAATTTTTAGAAGGAACCAGAAACCCAATCCTAAACAGGGAACAAAAGATAAACCTCTACACCTGTTCAAAAGACTAAGGAGGAGTGTGAGTTGGATGATATGCAAAACAACTTAAAAAATAAATCTTGTTCAAACATGAACAAGGACATATTAATAGTTAAATCTCTCATCTCTATAACCAAAACTTTTATTTTAAATATTCTATTTATTCATTATATATACCATAAGGTATTACAATTAGTACCTTATTCAGCAGGAACTGAGAGGTTCAGATTAAAATCTTGAAATATTACAAGAGATAATTTTGGCCTGCTACATTTTAATGTCAGATGTGCATTGTGGTGTAATGGATATCAGCTCGGAATGAGAATTTGGAGGGCCAAGTTCGAATACCAGTTGAATTCATTTCATTCACTTGCACATAAATACAGTTGGGAAAGGTATTAATCCATCTCTTCTTCCTCCAGTTATGGGTTAAATAGCAGCACAAATTGGGTTCTACAGCTTTAATTGGTAACTGGTCTACTGCAGAAAGTAATGGCAATCTACAGGAAAATCTTTTGCTTAGTCACTCCTCTTTTGAAAGAGACATGATCGCCCAAGTGTGCATCATGTATAGCAGTTAATTGATTGACTGAAATTTTAATAAACTCTTTCTAAAATTTCATTACAAACTTCTTTTCACTTCTTAATTAGATCAGTAACAAGTTTAATTCTATATAAGTTTTCTTCTTTTAAATTATGAAAATCTGTGAATAACATTTTCTGTATTATTCAGTCTGCAACATTTTAGACAAATTTACAAGAATATAAAAATTGATGACATCCAGAACCAACTCATAAACATATACTAAGAGCTGTGGATATATCTTGATGCACTCATTGCAGTTATAGACTAACACCTAAGCACATTCTGATTAAATGTAAAAGCTATCAGTTTAAATGTAGTAAACACTATAAAATCACAAATATAAAAATATTGTTTAAAGATGTTGTCCTTGGTTGGATAAGAAAGTTTTTAAATGAATAGGATTTTTTCAATTCCTTTGAAAATTGTTATGTCTGTATATGTAAGAATGACTGGTTTAAGCAGTTCAAATCAACAGATTAAACAGTCTATTTTTAATGAATTGTAGCTGGTAAAATGAGCCTCTGAAACTACTGGAAAGAGAAAAATATATATGTATAATATATGTATTTACCTTGTTGAAGAATTAGAAAACAGAAACATTACTGATGTGTAAGAATAATAGAAGTGTAATCAGAAAGACAGTAGAAAGCAACTGACATTCATTCAAGTTTTTGAAGATCAAAGTTAACTGAAAAGCAGGGAGACAGAAGAGAGTTCCACAAGTGATAGGTGCAAGAAAAGAAACTGTTAGCTGCAGTTAAATTCATAAATCTTAGAAACCATGGCGAAGAGCTCATCTGAAAAATTACCATGAAAGTATTTATAGAAAAGGTACAGGGAAGCAATTTAACAGTGGTAGGAAAGTGACTTAAGCCTAGATGCCATGTCAGAACTAATAATGTTACTGATTCTTCTTTGAGTTTTATCAAGAATCTCTAAATATATAGCAAGAGCCACAGACCATATGTGGCAGCAATATTCTAAGCATGGACAAATGGTAAACTTACAGATATTTAAGATAGAGTCTGGTGAGAAAAATTGTATAGTATAGCACAGTGAGCCAACTTTCTTAGCAGCTGACATAGAAGTGGATTCAATATAATCTTTCCACTTCATATCAGCCAATAATATTAGCCCAAGAAGGGACAACAAGTCACTCTCCTGGAGTTTAACATCAGGCATGCTGATGGAAGGCAGAAAATGGTTTATCAAATGATTAGTAGAAAACAGATAAGTTTTGGAGGCATTAAAATCCAGAAGTCATTCTTTGCCCAAGTAAACAATAGGTTGTTTTTGACATCAGTTGTCAATTTGATCTGATCAGCCTGATCAGATTTACTATTAAGACAGGAGTAAATGGTCATCAGCATAGATATCAAGTTGAAATGCAGTCAGGAGAAAATCATTAATGAAAATTAAAAACAAACTATGACAAAGGATAGTACCTTGGGGAACACCTGCATTAATACAAAATAATATAAAAGAGTGAACGTTTGGGATAACATCGATTTAACAATTTGATAAGAAAGACTGAATCAGTTCAAAAATTTGTCCAGAAACGCCATAACTTTTCAACCTGTGAAGAAGACCTGTTGAACATTTTAAGATGTTCAAAGTAACAACCTGAACTACATCATTCTCATCTAAAGTTTGATAGACTTTTTGATTGTCAATACATCAGCTGTGGACCTAGAGAACACACAAAAGAGACCTAGGATCACATGCAGACATATTTCTCCACACCAGTTACATCTGTTTTTCCCTTTAGCAGTCAGACATTTTGGCATGTCCAGCTAGATATGGGCCTGTCTTCAACTAGTCAAGATCTGGATCTTTGTAAGATGCCAATAAAAGCTGAGGGAGACAGCAGTTGGCCATTGGGAAGACATGATATCTTGTTTTCTGTAGTTTCAAGGAAGTGTTATTTCTTTGATACCTCCTGTCTTTTTCTCCTCTATCCCTATTATCTTGGGAGCTGCTAGGAGAGTAAGTGGTTTTCCACCAATCTCAACACACTTTTTTAAACTACAACAGAAAATTGCATTGCTTGCTGAAAGAATGCCCTGTAATGTGAGAATTGATTGGGGCTGCTAGTAGTTTACTAAAAAGATTTAGAATTCTAATAGGCTGATAGGTGGAAGAGTCAGATGGTTCACCTGACTTCTTAAAGACTGGAACCGTAGATGAAGATTTTCTACAAGCAGGAAAACAAAAGGCACTGAGACATTTATCATATAGTTTAGAGAGAACTGGAGCCAGATATATATAGAATAATAATGGGTAACAAATTGATATCAGAATGTAAAATAAATTATATTGATATGCATAGTTTAAATGTAAAAATGTAAAATAAATTATATTGATATGCATAGTTTCTTTTGGCCTCTATTGAAACATAACCAAAGGAAAGATGCAGTATATATATATATATATATATATATATATATATTGATTAATGTTACCATATCTGGTCAGGTGCTCCTGCTATTTATCTCAAGGTTCTTGACAAAATCTAAAGGAGGATCTGCAATGTAATCAAACCTGACTTAGCATCACAGTCACTTTTTCACCAATGGGATGACTTCCCTATATCTTTTCTACAAATATTTGCATGGCTTCTGCTTTCACAAACTTCTTTCTCTGGTGTCTTGACCACATGAATTTACTCATGCTACTAGATTGGCATTTAGGTCCTACACTTTACCATCAAAATAGTTAAATGTAACTGCCACTTCTACTTTATCAGCTTCTTTTTTTCACACATTCTGCCTGTAGAACTCTCTTTTGTATACTTGCTTCCTTGATAGCTACAATCTTCAAAATTTTAAATGCAACATCAGTTGCCATCTTCTATCTCCCTAAATTACATCCATCTCCCTAAATCCATCCTTCTCTTACTCTTTTTTTTGGCCCACTTGTACCCTGTTTTTTTTTTCTCACAGTAAACCCTGGCAAACCAGTGGTGGTCCTGCATTGCTTGAGGTGAAATGATTATAAAAAATAATCAAATTGCTCATAATTTGTCAAGTACATTAAAATATCTTGATTATAAAATCCAAAACAAAAAGTCTCCAAAACAAGTTCTGTATAAGGATTTAGATTCTTACTAGAGCCATTGCATACATGTCCTTTAAAAAAAATCTGTAATAGTTGGAATAGGAGAATAGAAAAATTAAGCAACTGACATAAAAAAAGAAATATTGAAGAGATTCTATTGATTTCTACATAATTTAATTACCTTTTTTTGTTTGGTTTTGTATTTTTTATTAAAAACATTATGCTTGTTTACTTGTTGGTTGGGAATGTTGACTTCTGCAATGCAAAATGTTGAGTACTTTGTCACCCAGCCAATATGAAGTAGAACAAGGAGAGTGGTTTCAGGTTAAAGATTTACCAAAATGACATGCATGCTACTATCACCTGTGAGACAAGCAGAAATTCTTGCTCACACACACACACACACACACACACACACACACACACACACACACACACAAATATCAACAAATGTCACCTGTGCACTGATTTATGCTCAAATTAATCTGCATGAATTTAAAAATACTAATAAATGCTGGACACAGATGCACATGTAAATTTAAATATTAGTACCCTATCAAATATGCATAAGAATGCAATAAATATACTCACATATATACTTTCAATAAGTGTCTTGAGATATGCCAAAATATACTATTCTTTTGTATTTTTCGGCATTCTTGACAAAATTCAAAGGAGAATCTGCTATGTGATTGGTCCTGATCTGGCAGCTCAACTCCAGTCACTTTCTCATTGACAAGATGTGCCTTCCCTCTGTCTCTTCTACAAATATGTTCATAGCTTCTGCTTCTTAGCTCCTTGGTGACCCTCTACACAAATTTACTCAAGCTATTAGATTTGCAACTAGGTCCCACCCTTTTACAGTCAGAACAGTTAAATGTAACTGCCATTTCTACTCTATTAGCTTGTTTTCTTGCACCTCCTGCCAGTGGAAATCACTTCGGTAAACTTGCTTCCTTGATAGCTACAATCTCCAAGAGTTTAAGTGCAATGTCAGTAGCCATCTCTTATCTCCTTGACTCCCATCTTTCTCTTATCCTTTCCCCAACACTTCCTGTATCTACTTTCATGTAACCTTCCTCACACCAGTAGTCCCATCCTTCTTTTATCATTCTCTGCAACTTCTTGTAACTTCTTCCTCTTTCTTTTTGATCTCCTCTAATGTAGCCCCCCTTGCTCAGCAGTGGCAGTACTGGCTTGCTTGGGGTGAAACGATTATAAAAAAAAATATATATGATATCGCACATTGTGGGCCGGTCTTAATAAAAGTGCTCAATGTAATATAATAGAGCTATTAAGTTGTTATAGGGACACACACCTATTCCTCAGATAATGGACTCTCCCTCCTATGTTAATAAGAGTAAAAAGGAAGTTTTTGGGAAGTTCATAGGAGTTCTTTAGACTTATATTTGAGTTCAGTAGAACTACTAAGCAGTTGATATTAGTCGGCAGTTAGCCAAATACTAAGGAGTCAGCTTTCAGTGGAAGATTACCGAGTTGATTAGTAACTGACATAGCCCAATTATAACCTTCAGTGCAAAAACTACTCCACAACATAAGTATATATTAATGGTTATACATTTTTTTTCCTCACAGGTAGCATGACTGAGTTTTCTGCTTGATGCAATCTTCGGGTGCTGAGTAGAGTCACTGAGGGTATATATATAGTAATCGGATGTCTAACCATACTGATGAGCTGTGATACAGTGAAACAGGACTGTCTGTGGATGACTATATATATATATATATATATATATACACACACACACTGGGATATATGTCCTCAAGGACACATGGCCTAGTGGGTATAAATGTTGGTTAGTTCCTGTGACTTAACCCAAAGAGTTGTGAGTTCAACACCAGACTATAGCAGTGGTGAATAAATAATGTAGAGAGTTAAATGAAATGAAGATAACTACATGCCGACCAGAAGTAGCGATAAAGAACATTGTGTGAAGTGGAAATTATTGAAAGGGGAATACTGATAGAAAGACATTTAAGGCAAGCACACTTTGTAATAAAGTGCTCAATATCAATGATAGAGCATTAATTTTAATATGGAAAGTTTGTCACTTACCTGATTGATGTTACCTTCAGCATCTTGACTCCAGAGTTTGTAGGTAGATTTTATCTGTACACTCTTCAGGTATATTTTGTATTTTACTGTTAATATTGACTAATTTTTACTATTTTTTATATTGTTGTAATATATTGTTGTCGGTGTGTATTCACATGTGTATAGGGTGTCATAGTCATTTTTCTTCTTGTTTTTCGAAATTTGTCATTATTTATAGATGTGTCACTGTTTTTTAATGTTTGAATGCCCATATATAAGCCTGTGTTCATGCACTTATGTGTATAGGCATGTATGTACACATGTATACATGTGCTCATATATACAAGCATTCAATATTCAAACATTAGAAAATGTTGACTCATCTATGAAGAATATCTCAACACATGACAAATTCAAAAAAAAAGAAAAAAAAGAGAAAAACTTTGAAAGTGAGGACAAATGACTGACAACATTCATACCTGCACACATCTGCAAAAGCAGGAAATATATATATATATATATATATATATATATATATATATATATAAGGACTTTGAATAAGTTCTCACTGATTTTTCATGAAAAGTAATGGTTTATTTACAAAAATTAATAAGAAACCTGTCACTGAAAGTATTGTCCATTACAAGCCATTTCTTTTTTCTATCTTTCTGGCAGCATTTAAATTTCACATCCAAAAAATGACACATCTTTTGTGGCTAACCATAAGTTGACCCATTTTGTTTTTCTTCATAAAAATAAAATAATGAAAGTGCTGCTCAGCTAAGCTATGTGCCATCAATAAAAAAAAATGATCATCAAATGAGGTAATGTTTGGAGAATCAGGTGGGTGGGGTAGAACTTCCCATTTAAGTGTTTCCTAGTAGGTTTTCACCAGTTTTGGAACATGTGGCCTAGTATTGTCATGCTGCAAAATCACTTTGTCATGTCTTTCCTTATATGGCAGACATTTTTACTTCAAATCTCAACTCAAATGCATCAGTAGTAGTCAATAGCAACCTTCTGGGATCATTTTGGTTCATTTGAGAAGCTCATGATAGATTACACCCAGCTGATCTCACCAAATGCAGAGCATTAGCTTTGAAACATAGATATTTAGCTTTGCTTCTAATGTTAATGTATGACCAGGCTTACCCAACAATCTTTTACACTTAGGGTTATTGTAGTGCATTTACTTTTCATCACCAGTAATGATTTGATGCAAAAAACCTTCCCTTTACCATCATTGAAGCAGCTGTTGACACATGACAAGATGTCGTTTGACATCTTTCAGTTTCTACTCATACAGCACTCAATCACCTTGCTTTCGAATGATTCCAAACTGTTGTGTGATCAATTCCTAATGATTCTGCAAGTTCAGCTTGCACCTGACATGAACCTTCATGAAGTAATTCCTCCAATTGTTTCATCTTCAAACTTTTTCTGTACACCATAACATTCTTCATCTTCAATATCAAAATCATTATTTTGAAGCATCTAAACCAATCCTTGCATGTTGTTTCTGACAAAGCATGGATGCCATATTTATCAGCAAGAATTCAGTGTGCTTTAGCTGCAGATTTCTTTTGAATAAAATGCAGTAAAATTCCCTACAAATATACTTTCTTTGGCACGAAATCTAACATGTTTAACGCTATGAAAAACAAAGTTGTTTACACTTCGGTGAAATGAAATACACCAAATTTCAAGATTGCTTAGAGTACTTTGTTACAGATGCATTATCATCTGAAACTACATACATGCAGTTCTGGGAATGCCATTTATTGGAAAACAACAAGAACTTATTGAAGGTCCTAATATATGTATACATATATTTATATATATATTAGGATGATGAAAGAAACTCAAGAGATGAAAAAATAATAATATTTATTGTATATTATTCAGACCTTAGACCAAATAGAACTATGATGCAAAAAGATGTTGAAAATTGTACACTTTGGACATGCCTGTGTCTTATCTCAATGAGAAATAACATGTTGAACACAATGGTGTTAATTTTTTCTTTTTTTCATGCATGTTATATTACTGATGAAATCTGGTAGTTTTGGGCTATTTTTCTGAAATAAAATTTATAGTATATATATATATATATATATATATATATACTGCAATATACATGCACATACACTGATTTTGGTTATACTGACTTGCACATGATCGCTTAGATGCAATATATGAAATCTTTTGCTTATACGCATGCTGATATTTTATTAAATATGACTTTTCCTATTTTTCCTTTTAAGTAAATATCCCTGTTTGATAAGTGAAGCTTTTAATGCACCTAGATACTGCAAATATGCACACATTTTATATGAAATATTTTAAGGACTTAAAATCATGCTTTGAAATTAATTTTTTCTTTGGCAAAAATATTTCCATGATGTAAAGGTGGTTCCATTTAGCTTTGACTGTGTGCCAGATTTTTATATGTATGTGTAAAAAGTTTTCCAAAGAACAAATAAATTTTTCACATTTCTATTAGCTGTAAAAAGATACTGATCTTTGCAGGAGAAAGAATAATGTTGTAAAAGTTGATTTAAAAAATATATATATTCCTGATGAAAAACAGCAGAAACAGAAAATAGAAACATTTTATACTTTCACTGATGTATTGAGGAAGATGTTAATTAAATCTTGTTGTCACCTTAAAATCATGATGCAATGATAGCTAGGTAAGTTGGATATAATTGGATACAATCTAAAACTGTCTCAATTGTGACTGAAAGTTTACCTGTTAAACCTATGTGGGAACTAATAAATATCAATTTAAGTTCCTGTGAAATTTATTTATATTTGTAAAAGTCTGTATTTATATACAGTTATCATTAGTTATACAAAATTATGTACACAAGCAGACACACCTATATTGCAGGCTGTATTGTAATCTTTGATGGGAGAAGTATAGACATTAGGTTTAAAACTACAAAATGACACTAACAGGATATAATGACCAAGTGGATATAAGTATTAGTTAAGGGTATGCAGTTTTTCTTATGTTTGTGGGTTAAATCCCAGAGCAATATTCAAATACTCTGGTTCAATGGATTGAGCAGAAATGGATGGATTAACTGAAATAAAAATCATTAATTGGCAATATCCAGCACTATAAAACAATCTACCGTCGACTCTATGAAAGGTTTGGTTTAAAATTCTAATGTACACTTGGAACCTGAAGACTATAGCAACAAAGATAAAGGTACCAGTTCAGATAGTTTATAATAATCTATGTACTCTTTTACAGAGCATATTTTAATAATATATGGAAGCACAAAGGTACTATAATAATTATTGACACAGGATTGTCAAAACTGTTTGAATTAAGACTCAAGCTGTCAACATTTACTACATACTGATACTCTTGGTAAAGGTATTAATCCATATCTCTGAATTATCTCATTGTTAGATAAGTTGATAAAATGATTTCTTTGGAAGGCTATGATGGTTGAGAGAGAAAAGATTATGTGATTACACACTTGGCCAAATCACTCTCCCATACTTACTGCTGCTCAGGCAGTAATAAAGTCATAACTATAAAACATTATTATGCCCACTGTCCCTGTTGACAGGAGCCAGTGAACACACATACCAACAAGCTCATAATCAAAGTAAAAATCAGAGAAACATGTTAAAACCAAAACTAGAAACCAATTTAAGGTCTCTTAATGGCCGTGAATCTTGGACAATCTCCTCAAAGATAAAGAAAATTGAAACAAAAAGGAAACTTACACTTAACATTAACAAGTGGCTGTTGAAATTCCTGAAGCACATAATGAGGAAGGAGGGCTTGGAAAATCTGATACTCACAGGACAGACTGAAGGAAAGAGGGACAGAGAAAAGCAGAGCATAACATATTTGATGAGCTTGAGTAAATGGATGGTAGAACAGAGTTTGGGAGCAATAACAAAAATGAAAAAAATTAATAAGATCTACAAAGGACAGAAAGATGTGGAAGGCCATGATTGTCAGTATCCTGAAGGGACATGGTACATAAAAGTAGAATGTCATTTTAATTTTGTTATTGGAATGTTTTGTTTCTGTATAGATAAATGAATTTGCATTGATTTGTACTTTGACTCTGGCAGAAATTGAAGTCAGTATAAATTGTTAAAATAAACAGAAAATATGTCTAACTTGCTTATAGATTGATTGAATAGAGAAAGAGATGTAGAAAATTCTCTTCTTGCAGTTTGAGATTTAAGCAAATCCTTGTTGTATAACCTTATTGTATTATTCAATTAAAAAAACAAACTATTTATTCTATAAAACCATTTCAGCTTCTTCATGGTTTGTTTCTCAGTGAACAAGAATATAAAAATTAGTTAAGATAACTGGATAATATAGATTAGAATGGAGAGGGTGAGGAAAATATAATGTTGATGTAAGATTGGCTTTATATTTTCCCTAAGAGCAAGTGAAAATTTATATTGGATCATACTAAATAAAATGGCTTTACTTGATTGCATTCTAACAGGATTTTTGTACTCACTCATGACATAAATAATGTTTCTTTTTATAGCAAAACACTTTATTTTTTTCTTATAATCAGTTCACCCCAAGCAAGGAAGTACTGTCACTGGTGTTCAGGGGGGTTACAGTGAGAGGATAGAGAAGAGAAAAAAGAAAAAAATTGGGATGGGGATATCAAAGAAAGGGTAAGAGAGAGAGGTGGGAGCCAAGGAAATAGAAAATAGCAATTGACATTGTACTTAAACCTTTGGAGATTGTAGTTATCAAGGAAGTAAGCATGAGGAAAGGAGTTCCATAAGCAGGAAATACAAGAAAAGAAACTGATAGAGAAGAAGTGGCAGTTACACTTGCCTATTTTGATGGTAAATGGGTGAGACCTAGTTTCAGAAGTAAATTTATGAGGGTAGGGCACCAGGGAATAAAGTGTTATTTAAAGCTGAAGCATTTTGGATTGTAAGAATAATTCTCTTTCTTTTTGTTTTTTTATAATCATTTCACCCCAGGCAAGGTAGGACTGCCATTGGTGTGCAAGGGGTTATACAGAGAAAAAAAACAGAATACAGGAGATTCAAAGAAAGTATCAGATTTAGGGAGGTAGAATATGGCAATTGATGTTGCATTTAAACTTTTAGAGATCGTAGCTATCAGGAAAGCAAATATACAGAAGGGAGTTCTACAGATGGGATGAGTGAGCAAAAAAATGCTAGAGTAGAAATGGCACTTACATTTGTTTATTTGTGGGACCTAGTTGCCGATCTCATTGCACAAGTAAATTTATAAGGGTGGGGCACCAGGAAATGAAGCTTATCAGAGCAGAAACCATGAAAATACTTGTAGAAAGGACAGAGGGAAACCATATCCCATTTGTGAGAAAGTGACTAAACGCAAACTGCCAAATCAGGACTGATTACATTGCAGATTTTTCTTTGGATTTTGGAAAGAACCCCAGGATGAATGGCAAGAGCACCTGATTAGATATATCAACAGTATTCAATGCATGGATGAATGGTAGATTTAAAATGTGCCAAATGGATTATGATGAGAAAAACTTCCTGGTTTGGCAAATCTAACCCAACCTTCTTAGCAGCAGATATAGCAATTGATTCAATGCATTCATTCCTCTTGAGATCGGCTGAGAGAGTAAGGCCAAGGAGGCATAGTGTATTGATTTCAGGAATACTAGCATGATCAATGCTGATGGAAGGTAGAAAAGCTTCTCTATTGTGGTTAAAAGAGAACAGTTTCATTTTGGAACCATTAAAATTTATGAGACATTTCTTACCACAATCCTTCACAGACTGGAGGTCCTTTTCAACAGCAAAAGCAAGGTTTACTTTATCAGCACTGGCAGATTTTATATTGAGATGGAAGTAAATGGTGGTGTCATCTGCATAGTTAATATATACCTTAGAATTTATTTTTTACAGTAAGGTTTACTCTGTGGTTGCTCTAGGTAGAGAGTTACATTCAAGAGTAGTTTACATGAATAGGAGGGGAAGATATTGGTTGAATCTAGACTTGAACAGGTCAAGATTGTAATGATTCAGAGAAGCATCCTCTTGAAAGTTTGGGCCATAGGACTGTGGCTCACAGGAAGAAGCTTTATAAGTGGAAGTTACTTCTTGATAATGGAACACACATGGAGTGTGGATGGTTTACTGCTATGTAAGTTACATAACAGATCCTAGCCATGAAGATCAGATCTTGTGGAACCAGGTGATGCAGTTCATTTGAGCACTTTCCATAGAAGTATCAATAGAGCAGTGATAGACTCACTACATCCTGCCTGTGAGAGAGAGGTTAGAGTGAGGAAAATAATTCTTTTGTTACTAAATTTTGGAGATGTTCTTGAACACTGTCAAGACTGGAAAGCAAGGTCTTGACAGTTCTTACACAGATATGGCAACAGTACTCCATTTTTGGTCTGATCTGGCTCTTATAAAGGTAGTGGATAGTCTGAGGAATCAGGTACTTGAGCAGTAGAGAGAGCCAATCATTTTACCTGCATCTTTAGCAATGGATTGTATATAGGAATTCCACTTGAGGTTGTGTGTCAGCCTGAGGCCCAATATGCTATCAACACATATGGCTTGCTTGAGGGAACATCCATTCATTGTGACTGGTGGTAGTTCAGGGACTGATAAGCAGTGATGGAACGTAACCAGTTTGGTTTTGTAGACATTGAATGTAACCAGCCAGTCTTTCCTTCACTGAGAAGTTAGTGTTAGATTGGAAGAGAGGTCAGCTGCCAATGTCTGAGTTTTGGAGGTGTGCCCATTTATTGTTGTGTCATCAGCACAGATGTTTACAAATGATCAGAGTATATTATTACATAGATCATTTATGTAAACCAGAAAGGGTTTGGTCTGAGAAGTGACCCCTGGGAGATGCCTGTATTGACTGCCAGAGCCTTGAAGGAGTGGTTGCTAATAACTAACTGTAGGGATCCACCTGTTTGGAAGGATTATATAATTTTAATCATTTGCTGTTTGGTATTAAGTTTGTTCCAGCTATCTTCCAGCAATCATGAATGCAATGCTAAGTGGTCTCAACTTTGCAGTCAAATACCGTGATGATATTTTGCTGAGAAATAAGAACACAGGAAATAAAATGTTTTGAAAGGTTTAAGAGAATTCAGGACTATGGATTCAAGTTGAGAGACAAAAAGTGTATATTCTTTATGGACAAGATTAAGTATTTGGGATATATTATTGAAAAGGAGGCTGAATCCAGCATGAACTAGTGCTATTAAGGGAATGCCTGCTCCTGAAGATGTCAGCTCCTTACAAGGTTTCCTGGGAGTAGCTAGCTATTACAAAATTTGTGAAAAACATGCATTGTTTGAGAGTGCCACTAAATACACTTTTGAAGAAAGACTCAAAATGGTTCTGGATGACAAAGTGCCAGGAAGCATTTCAAAAAATAAAAAGTATATTAACTTCAGATTTATTTTTGGCATACTATGATCCTAAAAAAGTATTGATTGTGTTAAGTGATGTGAGTATGTATTGTATCGGAGCTTTTTATGTACAAATTTAAAGACATCTCTGTTAAACTGATTTCACATGCATCCAGGATGCTTCTTTCAGCAGAAAAAAAATTATTCAGTAATTGAAAAGAAAAGTTTAGGGATTATCTTTGCCCTTAAAAATTCCATAGATTTATTCACAGGGAAAAATTTATATTATAGATGGATCATAAACCATTGTCAGTGATTTATGGGTCAAAAATGAGATTACTAACTCATCCAGCTAATAGATTGAAACAATGGGGAAATGTTCTTCTAAATGATGACTTTAGAATGGAGTTCTTGCCATCGAGTAAGCTAAGTCATGCAGACGGATTTGTCAAGACTGATTCCAAGGAATAATGAACCTTTTGAAAACACAGTCATTACTGCTCTGCAGTCAGAAGTACAGATAAAAAATATTTTGTGCAGTACTGTGCGAGATATAAAAAAGAAAGAACTTGATGACAAATTTGTTATTGAAAGGAAAAATAAATTAAGAGGCAAGAATAAAGACTCTGAAGTTTATTCAAAATGTGACAATGTTTACATGTACTGCAAAAGAGTAGTGGTATCTCTAGCACTACAAAAAGAATCCTGAAAGAATTCCACACAGAATACTCTGGTATATCCAGTATGAAGAGTGTAATGAGAAGCTATGTTTACTGGCACAACATGGATAAGAACATTGAAACTTTGGTAAAGTCATGCAAAAGCTGTGCTTTGGCAGCCAAGGCATCACCAATTAAATTTAATCTATGGCCAGAAACTGACTGTCCATGGTCATGTCTTCATATTGATTTTACTGGTCAAGTGAATGAAGCATACAATCTTATTGTTGTAGACAGCTTTTTGAAATAGCCAAAGATTTTCATATGTATGAGACCAACCAGGCAAGTAGTAATGCAGTTTTTGCATGAACTGTTTGTGAGGTTTGGAATTTCAGATTCACTTGTTTTTAATAAGGGTATGCAATTTACATCAAGAGAGTTCAAGGAATTTTGCAAGATGTTTGTGTTAAATCACATTACAATCACACCTTACCATCCTAGAAGCAATGGCTAGGCAGAGCATTTCTTGGATATATTCAAAAGAGCTTTAAAAAAACAACAGTCGATCCACAGATGCAGCAATACAACAGTTTCTGCAGGTTTATAGACTGACACTGAATAAAAACCATAACTCCAGCAGAGATTATGTGTGCATGTAAGATACAATTGATGTTTGATAAACTGCTTCCCAAAAAGAAAAAAAAAACCTGGGAAGGACTTTTACAGTATTGGTCAAATAGTCATTTACTGCATGAAATGGGTAAATAAGAGGTATCGAGAAGAGAGTACTATTATCCAAAGAATCAGAAAAATGGTATATCTGGTTAAAGAACCAGAAATAGTGCATAAAAGGCACTACAACCAAATAAAAAAGAAATATGCAGTTCAAGAGAACCATATGCCAGATGAGGTGGAACCTATGGAGGTTCTCTTTTATCCTAAAATGAAAAAAATATTGACTTGGGAAAAAGCCAATCTAAAAAGGGAGATGTATATCTATGTATATACAGGAATGGGATGTTCCTATCCTCTTAAATACATGGATACTGTTGGAGTAGGGAGAGAAGGGTTATATTGACTAGAAGTTCACTAGCAGTATATCTACTTCATGCAGCATGAGAGTCTTGTACTTGTTGATATACTATTTTTCCCAAACTCTGTTTTGGTGATTACTCATGCAGTAATCTTTCAGGGTTACAACATCTTAAGAGGGTAAAAAAAAAACACATAAAATATGAAGGAATTTATTAAGTTATGACTGAGTATAAAAATCAGGATGGTAAGACTTAGTTCTCAGCATTGATAGACAATGTGTTGTTGGCACATATAATAGATGTATTGAACAATTCCACTTTCAGCTTAACTTTTCATTTTCTGCCTTTGGATAACTACGCAGATATAGAAAGGGATGTAAATGGAATTTATTTAACCTATAGAATGAGGTGCTCTTAAAAGAACTAGAAGTTCTACTAGAGCAAGCACAATCTTAATTGCATAAGATATACAGATTACACTATAAAAGTCAAAAAACATTGCCCGTACTTTCAGACAAAGTAGTAAAGGAAAGTGAGAAGCGATTAACTATTAATGTAAGAAGACAATGTTTTTCCATTACCAAGACGAAGAGTCAATGACTCAAGCTAGAAATTGTAGACTTTAAAAAAACAAGAACAAGAATTTAACTATGTGGGAACTATAACAGATAATGGAAAATATGACACAAAAATCTGAAAACACACACCAGAATAGATACCTTCTAAAAACTAAACAAACTAAGAAACAGGGACATTTTTTGTTAGAAACAAAGAAAAAAATGTGTGCTGAATTGCTAAGTAACATCTGTCTTATATGGCATTAAATGCTGGACAGCCTCATCACAGAAAAAGAGGATACTTGATGCAAGAAATATGATTCTACAGAAGGATGCTGAGAATATCCTGAATGGGATATATTTGCAATGAAAGAGTTTAAAGGAAAATGTGAATGAAAAGGCCATACAATCTGAAAAGACAATTGAAATTTCTGTGAAACCTAATTAGGAAAAATGGTTTAGAGGATTTGACACTCACAGGACACATTGAAGAATAGCAGAGAGGAAACAGTGGTTAGACTAGATAATGAGCATGTGTAAATGGATGACAGAACATTAATTAGGAAGAATTGTAAAGCGAAGAACATTACTAAGAGCTACAATAGTTATGAAGTTATAGTCAGTCTTGATCATCAATGTACTGATGGAACATGGTACATAAAAAGTACATTTGCATAGTGTCACAACATTTTACATTAAGGTGTACCAACTTTACTGTTTTTGGCAGATGTGATTCTGGATCCAGTTTGAATTGTGTTTAAAAACATTTAAAAAACTTATACTAAGTTACACTCTAACTCCTTTACATTTATAACTTTTTTGATTAAATCTAGAAAGAATTTAGAAAGGACTGTGTTTGTCTCTTGGCAACACTCTTCTCCTTGGATTCTTTCATTCAAAAGCATGTGATTCTTGTGAGTGTCAGTACAGATTCAATACAAATACTTATCTTGATGCCTTAGCATTTTTATTTGTAAGTAAGTATTTTTGGCCTTTATATCTTGGTTTATCAAGTAAGTTATATTTGACTGAATTCTTTGTCCATGTTTTACTCTGGCTTCAGATGAGCCTGGGGTCTATGAAGCCAAGGTGAATCAAGACAACCAATAAACTGATTTCTATATGCATTGAAGGGTCATCTGCATAGATTGTCTTTATTTGTGGGATCTTCCCATGTTCATTCAAATACTTATATTGAAAGAGAAATATAAGCAAGAAGAAAAAAACTAGGTATATAGAGAAATGTAGAAGGCATTATAAATGCTGATTGTGAAGAAGAAAAGGAAAAACGTGTATTGAAGAATTCTAAGAAGAGTGATAAAAAGGTGTTAGAAAAAAGAAGATAGAGTTGGCAAATGGTAAGCAAAGTAATAAGCGAAAAAGTTAAGGGACAGAGACGGAAAGATGGCTGATAGAGAAAATTGAGGCAGTGTAGCGAGATTAGAATTGGATAAAAATAAAAACGATAAAAGATTAAGAGAAGCATCATTAGGTAGACAGAAAGTTTATTTATTGAACTTAATGTTTGTTCTGATAGGATCATACAGCATCAGAACTACAACAGGAAGTGCTTTTATTCAAAGTCTATTCATCGCTTAAAAATTTTACTGTTGACCATTTCTCTACAGTTTTTTCTGCTTTTGGTTAGTTATTAACGTCAATCATTACAGTTTGCAGAAGAAATTGACTTTCACAAAAGAGAACAGAACTGAATAAGAAAAGAAATGGGCAGAGACAAATTTCAAAATGTTTCTTTATTAGCAAAGTTTTACTGAAGTTGGAATACTTAGCTATTAGACTGGCAACTAGGTCCCACTTTTCACAGTGAAAACAATCAAATGTAACCACAACCTTTACTTTAACAGTTTCTTTTCTCACACTTCCTGCCTGTGGAACTCCCTTCCATGTACTTGCTTCCCTGATAGCTACAATCTCCAAGAGTTTAAATGCAACATCAACTGCCATCTTTTTGACTCCCATCCTTTCCCCTGTATCTTGTTCTTCTTCCTTTTCACTCGACTCTCATACAGCTCTCTTCACACTAGTATTTCTATTCTTCTTTTACCCATTCTACAACATCCCCGTGACCTGTTCCTCTTTTTCTTCACTCCCCTCTTATGCAACCCCCGCCCTGCACACTAGTGGTAGTAATGCCCTGCTTGGGGTGAAACAATTATAAAAAAAACTCAAAAGGGGCAAATTTTTTTCTTATATCAATTTTTTTATTGATTTCTCTGTTTAATAGTAAAATTATTTTGTTGGTCTATCATATTTTTAAAAAATTTTGTTTAAGTATGAGATAATGCCATATTGTAGATACCATCATCAGGTATGTGTTGGTATATTGAGGATTTTATAAGTGAATGAGTGATTGATTATTATTTTTTTTTAAATCAGTATTGGCCCATGCAAGGTAGTAAAGTCACTAAAACGCAAGGGGTTACAGGGTAAGGTATAGTTAGGAACAGAAACATTAATAATGAGTGGGAATAGTAATCAGGAGGACAGTAGATAGCAATTGCCATTGCATTTAAATTTTTGAAGATTAAATTTGGCTGGAAAGCATAGAGCTGGAAGGGAGTTCCACTTGCAAGAAGTCTGAGAAAAGAAACTGTTAGTATAGAATTTACAGTTACATCTAGCCAGCTCAACTGTAAATTGATGCAACCTCATTGCTTAAATTCAAAATGTCTTGATACCATAGCAAAGAGCTCATCTGAACATTTACCATGAAAGTATGTATAGAAAAGGCACAGTGAGGTAACCTTACAGTGGTGGGAAGGTCACTGAAGTTGATTTGCCAGATCAGGACCAATAATATTACTGATTCTTCTTTGGATTTTATCAAGGAGCTCAAGGTAAATAGCAGGGACACTGGACCATACGTGGCAGCAATATTCTAAAATGGAAAAACCTGATATTATCCTTTGAGATGATACATATTGCAATCAAGCAGGAAACCACAAAATAAATGTGATGTGGGGAGGGATTCAAATTTTAAAATTAGTTAGGGGTTAAATTCTAAGTCTTCTTTATTCTCTATTTTTTATCTGATCCTTTCATAAAATCAACATATTTTTTAATCTGTTATTCTGTTGTAAATATTTGTTTTGATTTTCAATAAATACACATTTTGCTGTACATTTGTATTGTAATTATTTGAAATATCTGGAATGAGATTGACAGAATTTTTTGGCTTGGTTCCATAAAACAAGGTTTTGAAAAAGAAGAAACAGAGCATAAAATTTTGTGATTTTTTTGAAAATTAATGAAAATAAAGATTTTAGAGAAATAATGCATTTCAATAGCATGTTAATAAACTGAGGTCAAGAAGATAAATTTAGTTCTCAGTTTCAGCAAAAGGTGGGAGTGTTGAAGCCTCCAGACCCTCTAAAGTGTCATGTGTTATTGTTTTGTTTTTGAAGAGTTATTAGGCTTTGGAAAAATATGCTGTCAAAAACATTGGACATTGTGCATGAGATAGACTTTGAATTGTAGAAGATAATCTAAAATGATATTTCAGGTACCTAAAGCTCATCAATAATGCTTCTACTTTTAATATTTTTAGAGAGAGCAATGTTAGTATTAATAGCATCTTTTGAATAAGAAGCAAGTAAGAATTTTGTAGCTAATTTTTGTTCATAAAATAATTTTTTATTATTCAACTACTGAGTTGAACATTCTCTTAGTTTTAGAAGCAGTTAGTCCAATTTGATATTTATTAGATAAAGTATAATTGACATTCATGATTTTATTTGGTAACTATTATTATTATTCTTTAAAAAGTGAGGAACAGTTTTTCTTTTATTAAAGGAATATTTTCTCAAGGTTATAAAATATTATTAAAGAAATAAAAGCAAGCATATGAAAAAGCATTTCATTACAAAAGAAAAATAATTTTTAACAAAAAAGATGATTAATAGAAATTCATATCAAAGCCATCACATGTGCCATTCACATTGAATAATGACAAAACAATGATTTACTCATCATTTGCTATTAGTTTTTATTAATATCCTTTATCAATTGTACTGATATTTTAATGAGTTGCATCTCCTCTGAGCATCTGGAATTCTGTTTCTAAAAAATGTATTCTTTTTACAAATGCAAAAGTTCCCCTCTAAAACCAAATAACCATCAAAAGAGAAAATAGATTTAATGTTAGAAATTCTTCAAATTTTTATGGAATCAGTTTGATGCAGTTTGTAACCAATTTTCGGGATTAACCCAACGGAACAAAAAATACAAGGATTTGATGCCCTGTAGCATATATGCCAAGTTAATACCTGTTATCTCTCATTCTCATTCCCCAGTAGGCTGTCTTGTACATTTTAGATTAGCTATGCAAATGTTTTATTTCTGTATTGTCTAATAAACCATACAACTATGACCCAGTTGCAGTGTGACATTGAGAAATTTAGCTATCCAATTGCTATGCTGTTTTAATTGAAGCTTGTTCACATTCAGATTCCTATTAGAAATGAAAAGAAACCATTTTTGACTGGTAACTAAAGCAATATAGTTAAGAAAACTAATATTTCCTACTAAATATGAATTTTCCTATTTCACTATTTTAAAAATAAGGCCTAAAAAGATTTATCATTTTTATTTTTACTTATATTTCATATCTGTTACAATGAACACACTATTGTTGATAAAAACTTGGGAAATATATTTAAGATTTTAAAAACTTGTTTTACTTAATTCCCCTGATAAAGTTATAGTTTCCAAGTATGTTTTGGGTTGCCTAAAGCCTATTGCATACCATTTATCATTTACATGAAAGGTAAGCTTCATCTACAATTTTTTCTTCACAAATTCAAAGTATTTCATGCCAGTATGTCACATTGTAATGCAATTGTCTTTTTAACTGTTCTTCATATTTCAACTTCAGCAAGAACTGTTACCTAATCTATTTTCTCTTTTTAAGTTTTATTACATTACATTTTTCTCTTTCTTACTTTTCAGAGAGTTATATTCAATATAGTGAATTTCAGTAAGACAAAATCCCTTTACCGAGAAGGAATGTCACCTCTTGTGAGATCCAACAGCAGACCAAAGTGGTTTGTGTTTTATTTTATTTTTCCAACTTGTCACACATTTTTCTTCTTAACGTTTTTGTTGACACACTTGTCTTTCTAAACAAATTGGTAAAAGTCCTAATTCAATTACAGCATTCCATTTCCAGCCATTTTGGTGTTGTTGATTGGAATTAATAAAAGTGCCCTATCAAGATTGTTTGACAATATTTCTATATCCTCTTTTTCTTTTATTTCTCACCATTTTATTTCACTCACTCTACCTCTTCTTTTCTTTTTTCCTCCATCTGCTCCTTGATTTATTTTTCCTTTTCTTTCTTATCACTATTTTTTATTTATACCTTCTTTAAAAAATTTATCTCATAACATCTGATCTCTCTTCACCTTACATGACCTTTTTTGCTTTTTTTCATATCTATTAATGTCTTCATTTTTTCATATCTCATTTCACACTTCTCTTTTCTTTAGTTTCTTTTACCAGAGTTCTCTCCCTTTTTTAAATTAATTTTGTTTCTCTTTTTTTATTTCTTTGTTATATTTCCCATTTTCTTCATTTCCTACTTCTCGTCATTGTTGTCTACACATTGCTTGCATTTTTCTTTAATTTCTTTTCATCTCTATTTTTCTTCTTCTTTAGCAGAATTCCTTGATATCAAACCAAAATTTCAAATGACTGATGCAATTTGTGTATATGTCTGTTTGGAATTAGAATTTTATTTGTCAAAGATCTAAGCCTGACTTCTTTATTGAACCAAGTCAAACCTATTTTACTGATTAACGTTGACAAGAATTAAGTTCTTATAAAATAAGGCTCCTATAAAAGGTGACATATCACCCAAGTCTCAAAAAATATGATAAAGAGAATTTAAAAAAAATATCTGCCATAACTTAAAATGCCACTTTCTTCCTTTCATAATCAAATTTACAATGTGTCTTCTTTATTTTTTCAAGCTGAGCAATTCAAATTGTTGCTTATATTACTTTTATATTTTTCTTTTTTATATTTATTTAACCTTTTTCTTTCTTTACATTATTTAATATTTAATTTTTTTGCTTAAAAGCCTCTTGAAATAATTTAAACCATAACTGTTATTCTCTCTTCATATATAGATTTACTATGCATAGCTTAGATGTGGCACAAGGCTGAAAGTATGGAGAACCCAATGAGAATCAAACTCCCAACACAGTCCTAACTGATCTAGTGAGACAAACTTGCTAACCATTACACAATGTTGAAATGACCCATTCTCTCTTCATAGAGGATGCTATTTACATTCCAATTTTTTCATATTTCTTCAATTCAAAATTTAAAGTTGCTCTTTGAGTTTTTCTAATAGGCTGAGATTTTTTTCTCATAATTTAATGTTGGGTTGAGCACTCAGTAAGGATTATTGGAAATCTATATGAGGCAGAAAACATTAAAAGTTAAATAAAGTTTCTGTTAAAGGAGTGGGAAAATTAAAAAAGAAAGATACTGTCAACAAATAAAAAATATCAGTTTTCTTCAAATATCTTCATCTACACTCATATATTCTACAACATTAAAAGAACTGCAATAAAAATATGAAATCCAATGAGTTTCAATGCAATTTATTTTTTAATTCCACTGCCATTGTACAAGTTTGTGTTATCTACTAACTGAGTCATCAATATTGTAGGGAAGTTATACCTCTGAGTAAATAATTATAACCCCACTGACATTTATATATCTAAAAAATACTCATAAAAATAAGAAACAACAAAATTTTGAAACAACAAAATGAATATTTTTTATTATCTGGTTGTTATGTGGTGTTCAAGAAATAAGAGACAGTAATACTGAGTAAAGTTGTGCATTTGGAGTCAAATATGAATTGGAATCCAACAGAAGGATAAGATAAAGAATAAGCAAAGTGTATACAATCTTTCTCATATGTTTTTTTTTATAGATGAGTGTAATGAGTGTCTAGATAATTTAGTTAAAAAGTATCTTACCTCAAATATTTGTTGAGTGCTAAAAAATAAATGTTATTATTATGTCCTGAAAAAGGAAAAGGAGATTAAGTTTTTGTTGATGAATGTGTTAACAACCTGTACATGTGAATGTCTTGTCTGATAATGTGAATGTCATGTGTTTGTTTGTTTGTTTGTTGAGAAAAAGTAGGGTTGATTCTCAATGATTTACAATGAGTGAATTAATAATAATTATGATTATTTTATTATAATTATTTTTGACACCATGATTAATTTCTATTTATTTTTATGGACATGACACCATGACAGTATAAGAAATTTTGATTTATATATTTATTTATTGACAAGAAAATATAAAAGATATGAAAAGAATTTTATTTTATTTATTAAAGATTCACAATTATAAAATATGATATGTATTTTTTTCTAATTTCTTGAGATTATTATCTACTACTATATTAACTACTTTTCTTATTGAAGATGTTCTTACCATATATTTCAATCTATATTAAAATAATTTTTGGGTTATATATATATATATATATATATATATATATATATATATTTTAGATACAATTAAAAAAATTTTCTCTAAAACAAAATTTATAAGTATTATTAAAGATAATTTACAAAGATGTTTACAAATATTTTTAAAAAAAATATGTTGCTTTCTGCATCATGTGATGTAAACAACCTCTCTCTACGAACGCTCTCGCGAAATACGTTTCTAATTTGAATTTTAAAATCATTTGTTTCTGATGAAGGTCCAAGGACGGTCTGAAATATAAAATATAATAATAGAAATAAAAAAATACTGTCAAAAAAATACATTTTTAAACTTACAACTTTTTAGCAGTTTTTCCTATATATATATATAAACCAGCCGCAACCCGGGTTTCATGCACGTAAATGCAATCTTCAGGTCACTGGATTATAAGGTGAGGTTACCTTGGAGTATTTCTACCCAGATGAGTGCAAGCTGTTAACAGCACAGGGGTGTTGGAATCAGCCAATATGGTAGAGAGTGATGACCAACCTAGTTAAGTTGTTATACTAGACATTGCTCCAAGAGAAGGAGGAGAAAAAATGCCTGAAGATTGCATTTACATGCATGAAACCCAGGTTGTGGCCGGTTTCAGGTGTCGGGAACAACCAAAATGTAAATTATTATATTTAGCTCTACCACCTTGTGTTGTATTGAGCACTTTTTAATTATTTTGGTGTGCCTTCAGTGATTTATAATTACAGGTTCCCTCTCGGTGTGTGTGTGTGTGTGTATATATATATATATATAAGTTATTATTTTTCATGAAGCGTCCTTTACATGAATTTTGAAAAATAAATTGAAACTGAGTAGATACTGAAAATTCTTGTGTAAATCTAAAATTAAATATTTTAAATACAATTTTACATTTGGAAATTATAATCAATTAAACAGTTTTATTTAAGTATAAAGTCTTGTTAAATCAAAATAATTATACATTTTAACATTTCTTGATATCTGGGTAAAAATAGAGCTTCCTTTGGTTTCTACACAATTGCTATTTTGAGTTGTATAAAAATGAACAGGACTGTTTTAGTAAAAAAAAAAAAAAATAGAATGTAATTTTTTCTTTTAATTATAAGCCAACTGAACGCTATCTTCTCTAGCACTGCTGGCTGCACATGACAATGTATTAAATGATTTTGATATTTTTTTCCAATTTCACATGGTTTGTATTCCCAACTGAAAAGCATGCAAATTCTGATACTGTATTCCTCATTGGTAATGCACTGTAGGCCTTCAGCCTTGTGCAGTGATATTAAATTGTGCCACATGATTCTATGCATCAGTTTCCATCACTGCAGTTATGCTTATAGGCAAAGTTGTCAAGAATGGTAACAAATCAAAAGAAAAATCCCAACATTTCTTTTTATTATTTTGGTTGCCTGGAATTGATGGATGTCTTCAATGGCAGAATGAAAAAAGTGAAAAAGGATGAAAATAGAGGAAATGAATAAATGAGGTAAAATAGTGAATAGACAAAGAACATAGGAACTATAGTCAGTAAAAAAATAAATAAATAGCTATTCATGTATTATATAATGGTTTTCTTTGGGGACATATGTAAACATTCTGTATACATATTTAGTTTTATGTATCTGTGCATATCTGTTTGTCTATAAACATACATACACGTAAACATCTATTTGTTGCATTCCATATCATTTGACTTCACTTCTTCAGACCCCAATGCTACACCATAGACTGCATCAAAAAAAAAAAAATGATGGCACTCATGGTAATGTTGTTTCAATGAGGAAACAGGAGGGACACTGTCAGAGAAATGAATGTTGACTCCTTGGTTTAGTAGAAATCTAGGGGCAGGAGCTGCAATGATGCTTCCAAATTCTTGTGGCTGTCTCCATGTCTTTGTGCCATTTTGGTCTCATAGTCAAAACTTAAGCAAAGGCAATCTATCACTGTCAGAATTCTCCTCCACATACAGGGTTCTCTGACTGGTAGTGTGCCATTCTAGGTCAGTGAAAAACAAAACAAGATTGAATTTAAAAACAGAAACATAATTCCACATTATTCTACTTCCAAAGTGTATGATGAAGCTAAATTAATAGCAAAACCTGTTAAATTTATAAAGACGTTCCTACTTTTTTCTCATTTACCTATGCATATATATATATATATATATATATATATATATATATATATTGAAGAAAAATGTATGACAAAGTGGAAAACGTTTTCTTGTGATGTGTTTTATCCTTTAGGAGTTCATTGGACTAAATTTGTTATGTTGCTGTGACTACACATGTACACAAACATAATAAATTTAGTCCATTGAAGTCCTAAAGGACAAAACATGTCACAAGAAAACTTTTTTTCATTTTTTCATACATTTTCCCCAGTATTGTTCCTGATATATAAAATATATGTCATTATATCATATATATATATATATATATATGTAGGGTTGTCTGGAATGTTCATACTGATTTTTAGTCATTTATGTTCCAACAAAGAACACATCAAATTTATCGACATAATATGCTTACATTTCCAATTAGAGCACACTTCAAACTATCTCATGAGAAAGAAAGTTTAAAATTACTTAATTCGTATCAATTTTGCAAGGACCTATTAAAATAGAATATTGTAAGGTATATTTTAGATACTTGATGATTTTTTATTACTGTAAAGGCAAAAATATTTCACAAAGCACATATATGTCCACTTACTGCACATGTAACTAACAGAACTGTATGAAAGTTTAGAGTTGGTGATTGTAGCATATTGATGAAGGATGCTCAGGCAGATCCCCCTTCCCAACACTATTACAGATGGCAGTAGATGCTAATTGAGAATAATTTGCATTAGATGACATGAGAATTAGTAGAAACACTAAATTTATCAAAATCCACCATCCATATGTCCTTCATAAAGCTTGGATATTTAAATTGCTGCAATTGTTTGGAAATTTCATAATTTTAAATGGAAATTAAAATATAAAACCAAATTATGCCATTAAATATTTATTCAACTACATATGAATCATTTTGTTGCACAACGTTTCTTCATTTTTCCTTCAATTTAAAGATTCTCTCTTCCCAGAATTTTGGTGGTTTCTTAGCAAAGAACTCATTAAGGTGCTTTTTTTATGTCATCCAGAGAATTGAAACTTTTACCATTGAGATTATTTTGCAAGGACCTTAATAAATGAAAATACAAAGGAGCAATGTCTGGTGATTATGGTGGATGGGGTAACATATTCCAGCCAATCTGCAACAATTTTTGTTGGGTTGCCAAAGAAAGGTGAGGTTATTCTAATGGAAAACAACGCTATAACTGTACACTTTTCTTGAATTGCTGCCTTTAATTTTTCCAGATGCAAGCATTACTTTTCAAAATCAAGACCGGTTACTTGGCAGAAGCTCATAGCACAGGATTAATTTCCAATCCCATCAGATGCACAGCATGACTTTCTTAGAATTAAAACCTGCTTTTAGAGTAGCTAAAGTTGGCTCATGTTGCTTACCCCAGGATCTTTTTCACTGAAAATTTCTATAAATTGTCCATTTCTCATTACTTATCACAATTTACTTTAACAAATAGTGCATTTTCATTGTGTTTATACAGAAAATCATAAATAGAAATGTGATGCAAAAAATTCTTTTTACTCAGGTCACATGGTACACAAACATTGTAACAATTTGAGTACCCATGCTTCACTAAGTGCTCATGGATGGTGGATTTTGATAAATTTAGTGTTTCTGTCAATTTTTCTCTTGTATAATACAGGTTATTATCAATCAATATCTTGAATTAGTCATCAACTGTAGTTGGGGGTCTCCCTGAGCGTTTTTCAATAATAAGGCAACAATCACCAACTTTAAACTTAGTGAGCCACTTTCGTACAGCTAAAGCACCTTCACAGTACATAGATAAATATCTTATTTTGTTTCTTGTGAGACATTTTTGTCTTTATAGTAATAAAAAGTAACAAGTATCTAAAATGCACCTTACAATCTTCTATTTTGATAGTGATGCAAAATTGACATGAATTAAGTAATTTTAAACTTTCTTTCGCATGAGATATTTTGAAGTGTGCTCTAATAAAGAATGTAAGCATATTATATCTGTCAATAAATTTGAAGTGTTCTAATTTGTTGGGACATAAATTACTAAGAATCAGCATGAAGTTTTCAAACAAACCATTGTATAAAGGCACACATACACCTGTATTTGTGTACATAAACACTATACATGTTTCCTAATTGTGTATTTCCTCATGTAGACATCATTGTGATGTCTCAGGTTGCTTGGCTGTCTGTCTAATGTGATGCTCGTTCTCGTTGACGGTCGTGATGATCCCACTTGTGACACTGCCACCCGGTTGTACGGTTGGTTTGGTCACTGTTGCTGGTCGGGACAATCCCGTCCGATGATGTCGCCACAAAAGCAGGGTTACAGGACATCTTTTGCAACAACGGGCCACTGTCCCACATTGTGATTAAATCCCAGACGTCCCATCTTGCAATCTTAATAGTCCTCCCTTCGAGCCAGTCTGAACACTGGTGTACACTTGTGGTTTGGAAAAAAAATAAACACGGCACCAAAAAAAATTAATAAAATAAATGCACGAAGTCAAACACGCCTGGAGAGCTATGCAGAATGTCTTTATATAAAGAAAAAACGTCTTTCTTTTTCAAGGAATACAGTTGTCGAAAATGATATACAATCGTCGAAAATGATATTTACAATGGAGAGAGAAAGTTTGCCAAAAGCATCATAGCTTCTAATCATTAAACGAAATGTTTTGGCTATGTTTTGTTAGCGTTGAAATAAACGTATCTCTTCAAATATTCATCAAAGTCTCTTCTCGTATTTCGTTAAAGTCTTTTCATTAATTCCCTATAATCAGGATTGTCAATTTTCCTATGTAACTTCTAAAACAGTAAAGTTCTTTCAGGTTCTTATCGGAGTTTAATGGAGTTTGCTGAAGTTGAGCGAATGAAGAATCAGAATTTTCGATTCTCCTGTGATTAAAAAAATAACAATAACGTTCTTTTGGGATTCATGTCGATGGCGCATTTTTCCAAATTAACTTCTTTGAGTTAATTTGCGGCAGGCTTCATTCGAAATTAACTCTTTAGCCATAAGTTCTATGGTGGGCGACCAGCTGTGGGTCATGGCTCCCCGGCTGGGGCCATTTTCCCCCAGTTGCTACATTTGGACTGATAGCAGCTCTAACTCAAAAACTGACACCCAACTAACAAAACTTTGAACTTTTTGTGTCGAGCATCTATTTTTATAACCAATTTCGATCCTCTCTGGGGATCCGGCCGGCTCACAGTCTTCAGCCAATGAAAATTGGTCTCCCTCCACTCGATTTGTGGATGTCTTACCTCAACCAATGTGATTATGCCAACTCACATCGAACTGAATTCAGGTCGGGTTATTTCGGACTGTTGTATTCAACAGTGGCCTTGGCCTTTGGGTGACCTTATCAAATCACTCTGACACTTGTTTTGTCTCCACATTTTCAGATTAGCAGAATCAACATTTTAACTCCAAAAGAAGAGAAATTTATATAAGAACATGAAAAGAGGCGAAATTTATACAATCATGAAAGACTAGAAATGTATATTTATCCAAAATAACTCCCGTGTTTTTAGAAGCACTTGATGGTACTAAAATTATTATTTTTTTCCTAAACTCACATCACATGATGCAATAAAGCATTAATAATATCACCAATATCAATTTCTCTCTCCGTTGTTTTAAACCAACCAAAGGAAAGTATCCCCGTGGGAGAAGGGAAAGCATCACCGTGTGAAATAGTGTTTTCTTATATGCATAAATGGTCATGTGACTAAATATTGACAGTATTGCATAGATAGGTAAATGAGAATGTCTTTAACAGTGGCTGTATATTTTTACTGCCAATGTGCATAGGTTTTATAAAACCTGAAGGTAAAAACTAGATTCATCATGTTTTCATGTTTGCCTTTTCTTACAAATATTTGTACTATTTTAGACACTTTGTTATCTGCTCTAGATTATTTTTTTGTGAATTCTTAGAGTTGTTTTTGTTTTTATTTTAACTTTTTTAAAGTTGATTATTCTAATGTTACTTTGAATGTGTTGTTTTTTTTTTTTGTTTATTAGTTGATTTCTAATTGTTTTTCTTTAAAAAGAAAGTCTGGTAATGAGAACAATACTTATGATATAATATTGTAGTTTATATTTACATTCATGACGTAATTTTGATGAAAATGATCTTTTAGTCTGCATGGTTGATATTAAAACTGTGTTTTCTTATGACAAAATTATTGAATACTTGCATTAATTGGTAGATAATAAGTCAAAACTGGTATATGTTCTGACTAAAACCAGCATCATATACAAAAATAAGTTTATATATGCATATAAAGTGAGACATTTTATTTGTATTGCTTACTATTCAAGACCCAAGTTAATTGTTGACTATTAAGTTGGCAGTATAGATGGGAAACTAAAAATTAACCTCTAATGTGTTTTTTGAACTTGTGTCTAAAATACTTGTTTCTCTGTTGCATGGACAACGCCTTACAATGTAAGCTATATGGGTGAGTCACATAGATTTTTAAAGATATCAGACGTGACTTCAAACATCACTGGAGTTTACAATTTTATTTTTGAACTGTGCTGTTTAATTAATTGTTTTATACAGTTTAAAACAATTCTGAAAAATGAGATGAAAAGCCAATTAAAAATTAATAATAAAATTGCTTAATCTAAAAACTTTAGACATATTTTTGCAATTTTCCTAAATGTTTTCCTTAACTTTAACATCAAGCTGAGACTGTAATATTATTAAATTATGAAAAATGTTAAACCTATTTCATGACTTGATTAAATTAAACTGATTTATTGAACTCAGAACAAGATGTGGTAAATTTAACTTAGCTAAGTTCACTCAATAAACATATTGTTGATAATCAGGTTTGTTGATTGAACTGAACTAATCAGCCAGTTTATACCTAATAAAGAAAAATAATTCAAAAGTAGCTGATATTGCACAGTCTTGTACATATTAGATACTATAATTATTTGAATATTTATGGTTAAAAGATATGAAGTCTGTTTCTTGATATTTACTGTTTGCCATGATATGATATCAAATACTGGAAGGTGAAATAGTCTGCACTTTACTAAATCAAGTTTTATCAATATCCGAGTTCATTTGGAAACAATATTTTCATATTACCATTTCTCATCATTTGTTATGATGCTCTTTCAGTTTCCAGCATATGAAATGAATTCAAAATGCTCAGTATTCATGAACTTCTATTGGAAAGAGATTAAGACATTACAGAATGATTAGAGTTTGACTGAAGTGCCATGAACTGGTCACATATTCATTTCTTGTTGGTGCCAGATATATTTAGTATCAGTTGATGCATTTATTTCCCAGCAACTGAAGTCTATGGGTCTTGGTGAATACCACACTTCTTCAAACATTGTAGACTAGAGTTACAGAATCACACAGAACTGTATCAAATAACAGAAACCACAACACTTGTATACTTTCAATAGCAATAACAGCTGAAATTAATATCAGATGTAACTAAAAGAAAATAATGATATCATCAATGTGTTGACATTCCATAATACTTCAAATAAAAGGTTAAGAAGGAAACCCCCATCAATAATGGAAAGAGGGATAACAGTTTCAGGACTTAAGAAAACTATTTTTCTGAAGAAAGTTTTAAGAGAAAAGTTTTATAAATTTCAACTGAAATAGTACAAGCTGCATGGTCAATGAATGCTATATGTTTCTTTATAAGGAAACAGTTAATATTATGATTACCATATGTGAAAGATTTACAGGAAACTATCAGACTATTTTTCCTGGAATGTTTCACAAAACTTATTGCATCCTGAAAAAATATTTGCTGCTACAATAATAGTTTTGAAAGTATCATGATGCTATATTTCATTAAATAATGTTATAAAATGATTGTATAAGAATTAAATGACTGTATCTGTTATTTTTATAGAAAAGAAAAAACAATAACTTCCTTAGTTTTCCAGATGAAAATATACCTTTATGGTGATTATCTTTTAAAATTCTTTCAAAAAAGGTGTGTAAATTTGACATTGTTTCTTAGATTTTTAATAGCACTATGAATTAGCTATTCTCAGGTATAGCTTATTCATATAGCAAATGGATCCATACCACTTGGGAATAGCAGGTGTTGTAAGTTTTGATGTGCAGGTGGATCTAATGGATAACAGTTTGTAACTGGAAATCAGAAATCCAAGTTCCAATCCTATTTGAGCTCATTATATTCACTTATGTACAAATACCCTTGGGGAACATATGTATCCATCTTTCCTTGCAGCTAGAGGTTAATTAGTAAGACTTGTATCAATAAATAATTATTATCTCCCAAAATTCTTACAACCTGAAAATATTTTCTGTGAAAGGTTCCATTATTTGCCATTTGTGATACACACTTGGGCAATCATGTCTCTTTCATGAAATGACTGATCTGGCAGAAGATTTTCCCACAGCAAGTTGTCATTACTTTCTGCAGTAGACCAGCTGCAGACCAAGACTATAGAATCCAATCTGTCCTTTAATTCAACCTATAGCTGGAGGAAGAAGAGATGAATTAATACCTTTCTCAAGGGTATTTGTGTGTAAGTGAATGAAATGTATTTAATTCAAATTCAAACTTGGCCCTCTGGTTTCTCATTCTGAGCCAATATCCATTGCCCCACAGATGGTTGCTAAACTATAAAAACAAATCAATTATTGGGTAATTGGTAAGAAATAAAATATTGGGTGCCTCTATTGCCAATATTGAGTTTGTCTGATTAAACAATTATAATCAACATTACAGAGGAAATCTAGTTTCTAAGTCTAAACTGAATAGATACTTATTTCAAAATTTTAACTCATAATAATCCTATATTGCTTCAGAATATATCAAATAATGATATATTAAGTTTTGAAGAGAGTTATCTAGTCATTAAGTAATACACATGTGGTAAACTTTAGCTGACTAAGTTGATTACTATAAATAAATCAAAATCTCCAAAAAAACTTTTATGTCTAAATAGTCATCTATTTAAATTCAGAAAAAACGTTTATCCCAAGTTATTCAATAAGAATTTGTATTTTTAACATAATGTCTTATACAGTGAGATAGCTGAACTAAGAAGAAAAGAACAATGATCAAGAAAAGCACACGGATCAACTGAGAAGAAAAGGATTATCAGAACAAATATAAATAATCTAAAATTTATTTTTCAATAAAATTCAAATTCCAAGATGATCGTTAACAAAAATTGAATACAAAAATCTACATTTACCTTCCATTGGTTGGGTATAGATGTAAAAAATTAGCAGTATCAGAAATCAAACACTAGATCACAATGGTCATGGCACAAACAACACTTTCACACAGGAACACTACATGTATGAGATGAATGCAGCCAAGGCACCAGAAGCACAAACACAGATAGATGGACAAATGAATAAAGAAATTTCAAATGAGGCTAGGTAACATGAATAGAAATCCTTGGTAAAGACATTGCAATCCAGTTATATGGTCAACACAGCAAACTGCCAAGCTGCCCCTTCAAAAAATGTGCCTGCTTTTATGGAGCCTAAAACTTTAGAGGTTGTCTAGCAAAAGATCATTTGCATAGATAAAACCACTCAGCTCACTATCTTGACTATCTTGGGGACACTGGTAAACTTTTTTTCTTCATAACTGGACATTCCAGGGTTCACACCAGCTCTGTTCTTTCAATGTGCTCTTTTTCTGCAGAAACACCACAGTAAACATCGTCTCTTTGACCAATGGGGGTGGGTAACATTATCAGTAGTGGTTGCCTGCTCCATCTGTATTTTACTTCCACTAAATATTAATATAGAAATCTGTAATCTTGTATTGTTTTAGTAAATCCTTAATATAATTCAACACCATTTCAGATTTTACAAACTACACTTAATTGAAAATTCAGTCAATAAATTTTAACAAAACTCCAATGAAGATGTTTGGGGGAAGCCAACTCTTTTGTTTTATGAGTTAACATTCCGATTAGGGAACATGATTTATAGCTGTCAAATATGAAATCGAAAATTTGTGATTATGAGGTCAAAATCAGAGTTAAGCTCATTCCCCTTTATAACTCATAAATCATCATCTATAAGCTCAGCAGTCACTTAACTCAGAGATGATCCATGAACTATATGTATAATAGCCCAGTGGGCACCTCTTAATAGTGTAATGGCTTATGAGCTGATTTCATAGATCATTACTACTGATGTTATAATGAGAGTACAAGAACAATCTATATATACTATTAACTTTACAATTTCTTTACTGAAAAGAACAGTATAGCAAAGTTTGATGTTATGTATCAACTGAAATAGATACTCTAATTTACTCTGGTGATAAATATTCTAACCTGATCTAATGACAAATATTTTTGGTAGTGAGGTGCACTTTTTGATGTAGATTTTCAAAATGAAATGCAAGATATCTACCCAGCTTTCCAGAGTATTTGCAGAATTGCGAATTATGGTTATTAATATTGCATAGAACATTCTTTCAAGCCTTAAGCAGGAAACCAGGTCCATAGAGTAGTGGTTCTCAACCTTTTTTTACCTAATGTATACTTTTAACCATATATCAGAATGTCACTCCCTACTTTCACAGATTGTCCAACTCAAAACGTGCATTCCAATTAATGCACATATTTATTGAAAATCTTCATTTTTTTTCATATTAGTATATATATTTGCATGGATTATTTTTATAAAGGATGTTTTTCTTTTTCTGCACTCATGATTGGCTCTAAATTCTGTAAATAAAAAACAAGAACAAGTAAGAAAATTTACTCCACTGAAGTCCCCTGGGGTGAATTCCCCCTGACTGAGAGCCCTTGCTTCAGAGGGACAATTAATTGTTTTACTTCAAGAACTAGAGTACATTTCAGTAGGTCTCCAATATTATCTAAATCCCAGAAAGGACAGTCAGTTGTCTTCTGATAGCAGATAAGAACATAATGAGGATTTGTTTGATGAGCTCCATTTTATCTAACAAAGGGTAATATTTAATGAAGTAGATATCACCTAGAAGTATAGTTATGGGTCAGGAAAGCCAAGAGAAAAGAGAAGTTCTTATTGAATTTCTGCACTGGAATACAAACCCTCTTATGGTAAGTGGCATTAGTAGTGGTACATGCTAAAGACTGGATAGCATGCAATGTATCAAACTTTCCCTGTGAGTGATAGGATAATTATGAATTGCAACAACCAACTGCAAAGTCTTCCACATAATGTCATATTTTTTATACTAATGAGGGTTGTTTTGTGTAGTGTGGCTAATAGCAACTTCATGCTCACTAGAAAATTATGAAGTTTTGTGGCTCATAAAGATAAAAGCACTGTTTGTGTGGAAATACAAAGAATTACCAAAATATAGTAAATAACTGCAACAGGCACTGCAAGATATATCTGGAGATTATAGTCTTGAAAGGAAAAATGAACACAGAATTTAAGAACTTGTTTTCTACAATGAGTAGATAGTGATACCAAGTATTGGGCAATAAAGATTCTTTAATTCTGTAATCTATGGAACCTAGATAGAGTACTTTCTGTACTTCTAATGCTCTCTTTGATAACATTCTGATCATGAAAATTGTATTTCATGTTTCATTAACTTAAAGCCAAATTGTTCTTGTCACATTTCCAACCTAATTCTGTTACAAACACTATTCATTAAAATCCTAATTATTAGTTTAGCTATTTAGTTCATTAGACTGATTATTCAATTAAGTTCACATTTGTCTGCACCTGGTTTCTTTGGCAGCACTATGAAAATTGATTTACTAAGAGCCTCCAGTATTTCACTATTGTCATATATTTTATTTACCACTTCAGTGACTTTACAACCCCTCCAGATCACCTAAGGTGATCAGCATCTCTATTACAGTGTTGTATTAATCCTGTTAGTTTCTCTTCATTTTCATCAATGCTGACTTAACCTCATATTTTAGGATCATGAATACTTCCATGCTTTTATTGTTGAAACACTGGTTCTTGTATGATCACTGAAGTTAAAAAATGTCAAGTCTGGTCAGTACCTAAATGGGTGACCACTTGGGAACAACAGTTGCTGTAAGCTAGAACATGCAGGTGGTGTAATTAATAATGGCTTGGAAATGGTAATCAGAAAGCCAGGTTCTAATCCTATTCAGGTTTGTTATATTTAGTTACATGCAAATATCCTTGGGAAAGGTATGAATCCATCTCTTCTTTCCTTCCTCTAGCTATGGGTTATTTAGTAGAACTTCAGAAAATCATTATTGTCGTAAAAAATTCTTACATTCTAAAATTATTTTCTGGCTTTAAATAACCATGCTCTTATATATTGTAGGTTTTTCTCCTCTTGTCATAAAAGAACTCTATGGAATAATAATATCTAACTTAATGAGTCAGAAATTACCAATACTGTTAGTAGTGAAAAAGGATCAGCTCCTTTATTTCATGATGATTTATGCTGGAATTATCTCCACATTCATTTTGTTATGATACAAGCCTGAAAGTATAAACTATATCTACCATTCTTTCAGATCATAAAACTTTCAAATGTTTATATCAAAAGAAGAATTATTCCAAGGAGAGAAAGCAAAGATTATGCAAAAGAAATTACAAATAAAATCACTAACTTATTTTTGTCACCATGTTTACTTGTCAGTAGAAAAGACAACAAGCATTTAAAATAACAACGAAAAGCAATTGAAGAGCTGACTTTCAATCAAAATTTTTGATTAAATATTTAGATCTCTGCATAATATTTATATTGAATCAATTGTTAGGTTAGCTTCTAGGAAAGTTGGTTCACTGTTTTGCAAGACAATATTTCTTGTCAGAATCTATCTTATACATCTATAAATCTACCATTTGTACATGTATTACTACCACATTTGGTCTGGTGCTTCTACTATGTAATTAGAGATTCTTGATACAATCCAAAGAAGAATTTGCAATGTTATTAATCCTGACCTGGATTGTATAGATATATACAGTGATCACTTAAGACATTAAAACTGAAAGTCTCTATTCTATGTTGCTTTCTATATTTATGTTGTTTATAGATGCTCCATGCTAGATATGAGGATGTGCATTGTGGCGCAGTGGATATTGGCTTGGAACAAGAAATTGGGGAACCGAGTTCGAATTTCAGTTGAATTCCTTGCATTCACTTACGCACAAATACCCTTGGGAAAGGTATTAATCCGTCTCTTCCCTCCAGTTATGGGCTAAATAATAGGACAGATTGGGTTCTATAGCCTTGGTTGGCAACCAGTCTACCGCAGAAAGCAATGGCAACCTACTGCAGGATAATCTTCTGCCCAGTCAGTCATGTCTCTTTCGAGACATGATCGCCAAGCGTGTATCACGTATGACACTTAACTTACTAACTGACTGACCTGTATTAGAAAATGTTACTGGACAATCTCCACACCACCTCAGACCCCTCTGTTCCTCAAATCCCTCTCTCCTTCACTTCCATCTCCTCTCTCTACTCTCTTTCTCTCTCCCAGCTTGTCTATCTTTCTCCTTGTCACCTGCCCTCTATCTCTCTCACTCTGCCTCCCCTGTCTATATCTCCCTGCCACCTGTCCCTATCTATCTTTCTTTCTGCCACCTGTCTTCTCTCTATCTCTCTCCTTGCCACCTCTCCCCTCTCTATCTCTCTTTGCCACTATGCCCCTGTCTATCTCTCTTCCTGCCACCTGCCCCCATCTATCTCTCTCCTTGCCACTCAAACTCTCCATAACAAGCACTGCCACTTGCCTCCCTCTATTGCTCTCCCTACCGTCATTCCCTCTCTATCACTCTCTCTTGCCCCCACTCTCTATAATAAATTTTATGATGAGCTGTTCTTATGCTCATAAAATTTCAAAATGAGCTTTTCTTGTAAATTGTAGTAAATTAATTATTCCAGCTGTACAGTTATCATCTGATGAGATTTGACAATCAAAACCTCATGAACTTCTCTTGTAAGATGAGTGTACAGTCAGAAGAAAAAAAAGAATTAACCAGATCAAAGTTTGATTCTTTGCGATAAGGTTAGAAAAGTTTTCTTCCCCAACAGATATTGGAAGCTGATTAAACTTTGCAAAACTTTGAACTTGCTACAAATTAGAAATGAACGTTTACTAATCAGATTTTCCAGCCTCATTCCAACACAAGCAAACAAAAAAAATGGAAAAGTGTTTTGAGTAAGGAAACTAGTGTGCCAAAGCCAGGAATGATGCAGGAATTGAGCTGAATATTAACATCTCCTCAAAATCAGTCAGTCATTTGAATAAATAATGAGATAAAAGAAAATGTCAGTTTTGATGCAGACCTCGAAAAGTTGAGATTGTCAAATATCATTAATAATATGAAATTATATTATGAACTGACATAAGTTGTTACCATGGATGACATTTGTTTTCTGGCTTTATTTTCTTTTGTTTCAAGTCTTTGGGGTATCTTTAAGGTCTGTAGCAGTCATCTTGATTGCATGTACATTTTGAAGACTTTTTAAAAAGATTTTTATTATATAATTATAAAAAACTTATTATGTATAATAAAAAATTCATAAAAAAAGCATGTGTATATTTATAGCCAGGTATATTTGAGAAAATTGAACAAGCAGTGAAGAAGATGACAAGTGGAAGAATTGAAAAGTAAAGATTGACTTATAATGTTGATTTCAAACACTATTTTAATGTTACTTATACAATAAAATCATGCAGATAAAAATAAAATAAAAATGTTATCTACTTACTATGAATTGTAAGAACAGAAAGACATCAAAACTACTGAATCTAATTGAACATTTCTGTTTCTGTAAACATTGACAATTACTTTTTAATCTGAAAGAAGAGAAGATTCACTTCTGAACCACCAAGACAAATTCCATAATTTTTAATGAACTTACATGGTTACAATTTATATTTTAAAGAAAATATTACTGTTTAGTGCAATGATCTGTTGATAATAAATTTCAACTTAAAGTTAAACACTTTTTTATTGAATCAATTCTAATTTGCTGGCCAACAGAATTTATTCATTTATTCATTTGTATTACTTCCTAATGAAAATGCAGTTACTAAAAGTACTTATGATTTTCTCATATCACCTATTTATGTACAGTATAAAATATAAACAGATTATTCTAAATGTGTGTATGCCTGCTGTTATAGCAAAATATTTGAGAGGATTATTAGCTGTTTCCTCACAGGTTATTCTCCTAAGTGTGACAAGCAGGAACATATATATATATATATATATATATATATATATATATATATATATATAACAGTCTTTTATTATAATAAAGAAAATTCTTCACCATTTGCTGACATAATTATTGCAAAATAATAAGATAATAAGACACTGTTTAATAACTGGTAGTAAAGTTTAATAAATGGTAGTAAAGAGAATGTACTGAGTCGATGTTGCCTTACTATTGTCTCTCTCCCCCATGAGCATGAGAGGAGGGAAATATACATATATATATATATATATATATATATATATATATATATATATATGTGTTGTTGTGGCCAAGTGAAAGGTTTAAGAAATAAAACATCTGTTATAGAAATATTATATATTTAACAGTAAATATAACAGAAGAGTATTACACAACTAGTGTGTGTGTTGGTTGTCCAGCATTCAATCAATTCAACTGTTCCCCCAAAGCTTCCACTCCTACTAATCTTATAGTAGGAGGAAGAGTCCAACATAGACACTTTAGAGGGAGGACACCACTACATATATATGTATATATATATACAATGGTCATTATTATAATAGAGAGGATTATTTTCAAATAATCTATATCAATATATCTATTCTCAAATGCCTAAACATGCATTATTTGTATAAAAGATAATCCTCATCATGTATGGGGCAATGGTTTTTGTTTTCATTTCTCAGACAATTTATGAAAAGCCAATCACAATTCTTTTGAATTACAAGTACTCACTGTGTGTTGTGAGCAATTTGTTTTACTTTTGAAATAAATTCTTTGTCTCAGTATATTTCATAGTTATCTTGCTGTAGACATTTCCAGTAGTTTTGTTAAATTTGAATTAATTTTTTCTCATCAGAAACTTATGTTTTAGATTTCATACATCCTTCAATTAACCATGACTGAAAAAGATGCTTATTCTCTACAAATACCATTGCCCAGTTTTTGAGCCGAGGTAAAAAAAAAAGTGAATAATTTCAAATGCTTATTTTTAAGGTAGTTATAGGCATCAGCATTAGATAAAATTAAGCCATATAAAGACATATTTATTGGGGTCTGAAAGAAATATGACTTTTGAAAAGAACATTACTTTAAAGAATTAATAACATTCAAATCTTTGTACAACTGGTTTCATTTTCTGATTCCTTTAGCTTCTGGTTTCTTTTGCTTTTTGGCAGGAAATCAAAATAAATGAATTTTAACCTGGAGATCATGGATCTGATCTTTAGACAGAATGTCTCCTTAGCAGAAAGAATAATTTGTTTTGTTTTATGGCATATCAACCACAATGGGTTATTTAATATCAAAAAGACTTTTAGGATACATCCATATGAATAGAATATATATTCTTTGTAAGAAATCAGTTTGTAGATCGGTTTTCATTGACATATTTTTGTAAAGAGGGTTTTTGTTGAAAGTCAAATGTATTGTTGGTAATATTTTTTTTTCAAAAAATGTATTGTTAGTAACAATATTTTATAATTCCAAAAAAGCATTGCTGGTATTTTTCCCATAAAAATTTATTTTTATACTTTCATAGTGTTTTGATTCTAGTTTGGAGTTTAACTATTTGTCCATGACTGGGACCCTAACATGTGCTACCAGCCTGGATCAGGGTGGACCTGGGAACAACAGTAACTAAGATATGGTTCCATGCTCCACAAAACCTCCTGATCAGAGGTCTTGCTGCCAGATGTAGTTTATCGTCATACCCAGGATGATTAACTGAAAGAGGTGTTGGGTTATGACTATACCTTAATCCATAAAAGCACATAGAAAAAATTTGAAAAAAGAGAAACTTATATAATGTTGTACATTTCTAAATATGCAAAGTAAATACTCTATTGGTATCTGTGCTTCCCCCATCCAATGACTTTTATATACCAGATTAAGATTATTTGTATAGTTAATATAATTTCTCTTCCTACATTCAACCAAAGATTTGAATTTCTCTCTCACCAATTATTTTCTTTAAACATGATACACATTTAAATTGGATACAGAGAAAGCAGTTACAAGTTTAATGAATCTCTAATATTTCTCTTTTTAGCCAATGTCTATTCTATTCTTAATACAGTTATCTCTCCTAACCAAAGCTGTTGTAGCAAGGATCAATTTGTTTTATATATTTTAATGTACACAGCTATGAATTAAGGATTTTTTTCTGACAAAATGAGGAAATCCTTTGTGACAAAAATAGAAGAATCTGTGTTTAGATTTCATCATTTGCCTTTAAAATTACTACTGGAAAACAAAATAATTTTCTTTTCAAATGCTGCATTAAATTTACTTTTGAAGCAATTTATTACAAGAGCCGTACCTCCATAAACAAAATATACTGAATAATACACACACAAACATATAGATGGATATTTGCATGTTTGTATCTAATATCCATATGTATGTTTGTGTGAGTTTTTGTGCTTTCTTATTAGATAAGCATATATTTGTATTCTTGTAATATGCATAACAGCAACTTTAAAAGCGACAAAAAATGAAATATAAATACACCAACAATTCTATCTAAAAAAAAAATTTTTACTTTTTTTTTTTGTTTTTTTTTTTTAATCATTTCACCCCGAGCAAGGCGGAAATGCCACTGATGTGCAGGGGGTTACATAAATGTAAAAAGATTAATTAGAAAAGAGTGAGGAGTACAAGCTAGTTAGAAAGGAACAATAGAAAGCTGAGAAAGAAGGTGCGATGACAGATACATAGGAGGAGAGAAAGGGAAGGCTATACAGGGGAGGGGAGAGAGCTAGAGGCCAGTGGTTAGTAGATGAGTATTAACTTTGCATTTAAATTTCTGGAGGTTGTAGCCGTCAGGAAAACAAGAATACGGGAGTGAGTTCCACAGGTGGGAAGTGCGAGAGAGGAAGCTGCAGGAGTAGAATTGTTGTCTGCATTTGGCTAACCTGACTGTGAATGGGTGGGACCCAGTTGCCAGTCTGGTTGCACGGGTAAACACCAGTTGTTCTTCTTCAGATTGTGTTGTGATTATCAATACTTTTGCTTACAATGAAAAATTAGAATCTCTGTTAAACAATATGAGTGTTTATGATAAAGAAGAACATCAAATCAATGAGAAAACCTAAAAATTCAACTATTCAATCAAAAACTAATAACAAATATAAAGCTAGGTTACAATTAATTGAATATCATCTAAAGATACCTAGACTCTACTGTTTACTAAAGACACATAACTTACATTTCAATATGGTCTCTTATCTCTTGCATAAGTAGCACCCCTAACAAATTAGCAATACCCTCAGCAAGAACTTAATACCTTTTTTTGGAACAATCAGCCCTTCATGTCTTAAGAATTCTCACAACCCTATCAACAAATTGTAAAGCATAAATATGAAAAATTTGGTAATGGCCAACATAGATATTTAATCTTTATATACTAAATGTCAGTTGATACATTTTTAAAGAACTACCTCAAAAATCAGAAATAAGTGTCTCTCTACTGATCAAGAAAGTCATCAAAATTTGATATTTTTTTTCAGATCCAATAAGTTTTGTAAAAAAAATTGGCCTGTCTCTGAATTCTCATTTCAGCAGTGTGTCTGTTTTTAGAATTATTAGAATCTGACCCATTTTAAAATATCTTACCAAAAGTACAGAATACTTTTACTGATAAGTAATATAACTGCACAATATAAATTAATAGATCTCATAAATAAATGAAACAAAATCAGACCTATTGAATTGATATTTGAAAAAGAGACAACTCTGTAAAGAGACAAATTGAATTTCTCACAAAATCATTAACTCACTCACAGCCATCTCAGGTGAGGTGGGTTTACTACTGGTATTTACTATCTCCCACCCAGTGGTGGGATGCAACACAAACCTGGTTGAAAATGGGGAGCACAAGCATGTGCACATGAGCCAAAGCCAAAAATTCTACTGAGCTCCTTCCTTTGGTGCAATAAGTGAGGTGCTGCTGCAGGGTTGTAATCCCCAGGATTAGTCATCCCTTATGAAAATTTTTGGTGTTCTATCCAATCACAGAAACATAATTGAGAGATAAAAATATAGTTACCAATTCAAAAAGAATGCATACTACTAACTCATTGCTGAATAATAAGCATTTCTTCTGGGAGTCAAAATACTCATATCACAAGATGTACTGCCTATGTCACTTTCTGATGTAATGCAACTCGAAATAAGGTGAAAATTTTTCAGGTGGTGTGGTATTCTGTTGATCAAATTGTTGTGAGCACCTTTCGTATCTTGAGGTGCATCAATTGTGCAGGGTATTAACTCACACACATTTGCCCACTTTGTACATCATGTGCTTCTTCTGATCCTTTGTTAGAAGTGTTGCATCAATTCCTTTTACCCTGACTTGCTAGTGATGGGTCATGTTAGCTGGTGAGGTGTTGTCTTTTTGCTGTAGAGTAAATAAGATACCCCAGGTAACACAAATGAACTAGGCAAGATGGCTTAAATAAAGAACTGCAAAGTGAGTCAAGGGTAGTCAGATAGAGTCAGTTGAAGAGAATTTCTAGTGACATCATGGCGAATAGCCTATGCAAGACATATTATAACCCCTAACAATGAGTTACTTTTCATCTGATATTATCCCAGTAGACTGCCTGCATGACTGAGCATTGCTTTCTAATGGCATTTCTTTTAATGTTCCAATGGTATCTCCAAAATATATCATTACCTGCAGAGACATATACATATCAGAAACAGATTTGGGCACCCAACTTCACTTACAAACACTTTGACTAGCTGTTTATAAAATAGAGTATCATTACCTTTGAGAAATTCTCGTTAGTTTTGATCATAAAATTGGACCTCTAAATGATGAATGAAACTTGTTGATGTGAGGGTTACTAAATTGTGAGTCACTATATCTTCACATATATGGTATGAGTAAAACCTGATAATGGTCACAGACTGCAAAAAATGTGTAGCCAGGTGTCGCACCAGATCATTGATAGAAAACCTACATACCAATAATGTGGCTACTCTCTTTCCTATGTATTCAGTTCTTATGTGTTTATTGGTAATAATGTCTTTTGATATCATCTTTTTTCATTTGTATTCATTGGGTTGCAGTATGTCCCACATGAAAAAGCCAGTCTCTTTAATGATTCGCTGGCACTTGACTCAAAAGATAGCCAGTGATTTAATTACTGCACCTTTCGTGGTAAAACAAATCTTTCCATTCTTATTGACCACAAAGATGGACATGTTTCTTTTCTTTTATTTTGATGATATCTGTTACAAGATACATAATTAAGATGTGTGAAACCCTTAGACATCTCTGCACTCTCTACTAAATTGACTAAACATTTCTGTGAGGATATGTTCTTGTCTTTTGTGCCTGGTGTCTGGCTTTGTTTTTTCACTCTTAAAAATTAAGGAGAATAAAAACAAATAGACTAAGAATATGAACAAGAACTTGAACAGAAAAACAACACGAGTACATTGAAGAAAAAATAATTTAGTCTTGCATAATAAGAATGTTTCATTCATGAAAAAAAATTGAAAAAGAACAAACAGAAGTTAATAATTTCTTTTTGTAACAAACAAACAATTAAAGAACATTAAGAATGCTGAAAATGATAAAAAACAAATTAAGTGTGTGTTGTAGTATTGTTATAGCAATGAATCTGTTGAGATTAGGGAGGAAACACTTAACAGCTTGCACTCCCACTAACTAAAGGAAAGAGAGATAATAGGTAAGAAAAATAATACTTCCTTGGAAACCACAGCAACTTGAGGAACAAAATGCTCATGGGACTGACTTTACAAGACACCATATCTTTTCAACTGCCAGCTGCTGTTCTTCCCCAGCTTTTATTGGCAAGAGGTATCTTACACAGACCTGGATATTGACCAGTTGCCGAGTGGCCTTTATCTACCCAGCCATGGCAAATTGTCCCACTATTAACAGATGTAACTGGTTTTTACAAACATGTCTGCATGTAACTGAAAGCCTCTTGTGTATCTGTACTGTGTAAAAACATCAAAAAATAGAAAACTAAAGCAAAAGAAAAAATAGGAGATAAAATTTTCCACATTTCTCTTGAGCTCCTTGATAAAATGCAAAGAAGAATCAGCAATATTATTGGTTCTGATCTGGCAGCTTGGCTTCAGCCACTTTTCCACTGCCATAAAGTTGTCTTTTCTATAGATACTTTCATGGTAATTGTTCGGATGAGCTCTTCACTATGATACCTAGATTTTATGAATTTAAGCAGAATACCAGACTGGCAGTTGCTCTGGTTAGGTGTAACTGTAAATTCTGTGCTAACAGTTCCTTTTCTCACAATTCTTGCTTGTGGAACTCCCTTCTGTCGCCATGAATTCTAGCCACCTTTAATTCGCAAAAATGGAAATGCAATGTCAATTGCTATCTACTATTCTCCAGATTACTCATTTCTCTTCTCATTTATTAGTTAATGTTTCTGTTCCTAATTCTTTCTCATCCAGTAACCACTTGTGTCTCTGTGGCTTTTTTGTTTGCTTTGGATGAAATTGATTTAGAAAAAAATATGGTTAAATATTTACTATTTTATGGGATTCTCATTCAACTTTACTCATATGTATGTTTATATATGTATTTATGCATGTATGAATATTGAAATATATGAAATTATATATTGTATGCCTATTTAATAGTCTCACCATAAGGCTATAATCGGACAGTTAGTTCCTTTTACTAAATAACCAGGCCTACCGTCATCTAAATAACCAGGCCTACTGTCATCTATATCCCTTTCTTATTTAACAGATCATAAAAGTGACAAAATAAAGAAATCGTATAGAATGACAGGAAGCATAAAAATTTGGAGCTTTTGTTGCTATGTAATTACTTCACAAATGATTGTGCACTTGAATTCCCAATACTGCATCTGTAATGGTCATATAGAAAGAAATAAAAAAGAATCCAAATAAAAATTATGACCAAAACTGATATTAAGACATACAAATCTACAGTAATTTTCTTCTTTTTTATGTTTATTCTGTAAAATCACATAAGGTATAATCAAAGACATTCGGCTTGATCTATTCACTTGGAAGGTTTTATATAAATAAAAAAGCATAATATTCTCATTAAAAAAACCTTTATCAAGGGAATTTCTTTCTTTCCAGGTTTTGACCTAAAGAGACTAATAGATTTTATTCATATTATCAAAACAATGTTTGAGCTTTAAAAATAAAACTATAAGTGTTTATTCAAAAGTTCTTGAAATGTCCAAAAAGGGATTTAAAAAATAATGTTTGGTCAGATACAGATAATAAGAATTTCAACACTTTCCTTTAGAAAGAGTGCTGCAGTTACATTTAAATCACAAAGCCATGAGAAGCAAGATTTGGAAGATAATTTTTAATTTAATAAAAATATGACTTTCTTCATGAAAATAAGACAAAATATTACTGATCTAGTCTTTTGTGTAATAGTAAAATATTTCTTCATTTGATATTTCAAGCATAATCTTGATGATATATAAGGTTTACTGAAAGTTAAATTTGTTGTATTTAAAGGATGTATACTCATATATTCAAACATTGATTCATATTTATGGTTATAAAGCCATAAAAATTTTTATTGGCAAATTATAATTTTATTATGTCAGTCCTTATATTCTATTTTTTTATCTTTTGGCATATAAAAAAAGTAAAAGATATTCTAGTTAGCCATGATATATCGTCATGTCTTTCTTTATGTCTATTCTTCTATGTGTCTCCTCTGTTTTTCTTTATTATTAGCTGCCATTTTTCCTAATGAACCACGAGCAACAAATAACTGTTCTGTCTTACACACACATACACGCACTCTGACAAAAGATTTTTTGAGAAGTAGACCAACCTGAGAACTTTTTTGCACCCATTCATATAACCTTGCACATATACTTTTATAAAATATTTAAACCCAATGAGAATTAGATGTAAAGATTTTACTTAATTAATAGAAAATTATTTCTGTCTGAATTTCTGAGAAAAGTTCCAATGATTGTTTTGGACCGGTTTCTTCAACTAACATGTTTTAGTTGCCATACCCTCTGGCTTTCTTCAGGTATCTTTGGCATTTGATAACCTTCCAGAAATAGTATAACAGAGCTCTTTATTGCGTGGTTCTTATCATTTGCACCTGCTGTCCTTCCTAGGTAATTCCAATCAATTTTTTCTTTTGATCCGACATTACTTTTGCAGTGAGCCCATGTATAGTTGTGCACTGACTCAAAGATTGAACTCTTGACTTTCAGCAACATTGATTTGTTTTATTAGGTAATATACAAACTTTGTTTTCAAACATTTATATGAGTTCTGATCAAAAAGTATCAGGACAAGAGATGTAGTACACACTGAAGTTGCTTGGCATAGATAGACGTTGAACTCTGTTGCCCATGTACACTAAGTTATGACATTCTCACTCACTTATGTTGTTTATAGCAGTGCTTGGAAGGAAAGTGTGTAGAGTGTAGGCACCTCACCACACCACAGAGTTTCCATTAGTAACTATGGCTTGTGCAACAGTTTTTGATAATGTACAATATTCCTAAAGTCTGACAACCACTGTATTTCCCAGATTTTATCCCTTGTAACTATTTTCTTTTCAAAAATGAAATCCTACTTGAAAAGAAAAAAAATCAAGATATCAAGGCAATCCAAAGAATGCAATGAGGCAGCTGCTCATTATCTTCAAAAAAGAAGTTCCAGGAATGTTTCCATCAATGAAAATGATGCTGAATAAAGTGTGTGATTTCAGAAGTGGGCTACTTTGAAGGAGATTAAATTCAGAATTGATATGTATTTTAGTATTATTTTTTTAGTGCCAGTTTAGATACTTTTTGATCAGTCCTTATATGCTATCAAGAAATGAAATGCATATTTCTTATAACTTCAGTTAAAACAGAAAAATTCATAGTTTAGAAAAGACTTTTAAATATATTTAATTAGCTGGTCTACCATAAAAAGCTGTGGTTGAAAAGACCTTTAAATAGTTTGTCCAGAAAAAAAGCTGTGGTTTATTATTATTATTAGCAAAGATTCACTGAGCATTTTTGTTGTTGTTGGAGATCATTCATTTGGAGTTGCTGACTAGTTGGCCATGCTGCTGTTGTTGTAGATGATTTGTTTGAAGTCACAAACATGTTTCTTTCATACACGAGATGGGGGCTGGAAAAGCTTCTCTTCAGCTTGAAGACAGTTACATATCTGTTCTCAGAAAGTTGAAATATCTGGGTTTTTATCAGAAATTCTTCTTTTTATTAATTTATTAATTTATTTTTAATTTTATTAATGCTTTTACCAATTTTATAATTTTACAAATAGTTTTATTAATTTAAAAAAGAATCATGTTGGTGACTTCAAACAAATCATCTACAACAACAGCAGCATGGCCAACTAGTCAGCAACTCCAAATGAATGATCTCCAACAACAACTAATAACAAAAATTAAAACTATTTTTCCCAATCCTACTTTGGATTGGGAAAAATAGTTTTGTTATTTCTGATTGGTCAAATATCTCATGTAATATTAATTTCTAACCAATAGACACTTTGATTTAAATGGTGTGTATTGTTTTGGGGGACTCTTTTTGGCATGTTTATAATATTGTCTGTTATTAGGGAGAAAATAATATTTGGGTGTGTTTTAATATGCTATGTATGAGGGTATATAATTGTGTTGTGAAAAAGGGTTATTCCTACAAAAGCACCAAAATTCTACTCTGGGATATGACTTAGTCGGTAAAAGTATTAATAAAATTCTTTGGAAGTCCTGAGATCAATGTTGGGTTGTGCAGGAATATATACTAGCTCAATAGAAAGGAAAAGAAAAATTAAGGATTATGATATTCTCTGAGAAAACTATATCTCATAGAAATAGGTATGAGAACAAATATATCTTGTAGATTGAATAAATGGTTTTGTTAAAAATTTCCAGAAGATTAACACCTATTGAAAAGACAATGTTGCAATAAAAGCTGAGGGAATTAATTTGAAAAGATCATTATGATTGTGTCATATCCTGTTGACACTACCACATTATTAAAAAATTACTGGAAGAAGAAACTTGATATTCCAAGACCAGTGACTGTTGAAAAACTGATTCTGCATATGAAAAGGCCTCAAAAATTGACAGAACAAGAAATCTAGTATCTGTTCTCAGATACTCACTACATGCTCACCGGTAGGGAAGAAATGACCAGCTCAGACTAACTTTGACAAGCAATGACCAGCTAAGACCAGCTTTGTACCCAGTAAGCAATGGATAGGTAATCTTTGACCAATGGCCTGAGCGTATGCACTCAAGTTTCCCACGTTAAAAACTGACCTTGTGTCACAACTTGCTCCAGAGGGGGAGTAGGATAAATATCAAGTGTAGTATCTGTTCTCAGATACTCACTTCCTGCCTGCCAGCCGGGTTTGAAAGCAATGACCAGCTAAGACCAACTTTGTACCCAGTTACTGCATAAGCAGAGTGAGTTCTAATCAAAGTGGTCAGACCTAGCAACAGAGCTATGTTGTGAAGCTTGGTAAGAGGTAAGAAATAAATAAAATAGAGGAGTCTATTGCTCGGTTTTATTATAGAAACGAATAGGGAAGTCTGTGATTTGTGTAAGAGATTGGCCAATGGAAAAATTTAATGTCTGAATACCAGCAGCATCAGTATCTTTAGAATGTTTCAGCTATGTGTCATAGTGCAATCTTGAAAAGAGGTGGAGCAATAAAGAAAAAAGAGATAGCTGATAAAGTTTAGCAATGAAAAATAAAAGCACATAAAAATGTAGATGGTGCCCTCAAGAGACAATTCCCTGGCCATCAGGAGATTATCTCAGATGTAAACACCAAGGCCATGCATGTGAATATGGAATCTTTTCAGAAAAATGGAATATAGCCTGGAACTAAAAATTGCTATTGGTAGCAATAGAAGAATTCAAGTAGGTTCCACAAAGGGCTAATACATCAGGTGGCTGTTCCAAGAGAAAAATTTCTATGCTATAGAAGTTGAAATGGATACCACAAATATTAGTGAAAGATTAAGGTATTTTTTTGTTTGCTGGTTTAATTATGTTTCTTTTTATGATTTTCATGAGATTTCTTTTAATGAGAGAGAGAAAAAACTACCATAATTGTCACTACCTGTCATCAATGGTAATATAAACTAGCCAGAGCATGGCTGAGAACAGCATAGTGTGGTCTCAGGGTTGCTCACTGGAAATAATTACAGGGACACAAACCCATGTGCAAGATGCCACTACAAATATCTCGATATTATATGATTGTTGATCAGAGCAGCCTCTCTAAGTGCTACTAAAGTATTTGGGTTCTTAATGACCAGTTGGAAAAGGTAGCCAGGTAACTGCCAACTCTGTATCCTCACAGTGGAAAATCAAAGTCACTGCTTAGTCTGATCACCGAAAATTTAAGTCAGTTAAATCATAGTGACCTTTGTAAAAAAGAAAATAGAAATGGTAAACTATATTTGACAGAATTAAAATTAATAATATAAAATTGTGTTACAATAAGTCTTTAAAAACTGATTTTTAGATGTCAGTTACCTAACAGGCTTGTATTATAATAATGTATCAATATTAATATATTTCATTTGTTATTATTTATACAAACAAATTGCTTTAATGTATCAGGTGAAACAACCCGTTAATGATATAGGCAATTCCTGATTCCTGAATAATATCAATGAGTGCATTTTGGAACCATTCCCATACAAAATAGTTGTGAATGATTTGGATTGTTGGACAAACACAATTTCCTACAGCATTGCCCACCAGGCTATGATGTAATGACTCTATGTTTTTTAATAACACAGAAGAATCTTCTAATTTTTAATCGTCTTTAAAATTATCCAGCATCTCTTGTAAAATTAATTTCACTTTCCAAGACCAATTGGAGTTGATTCAGTTATTTCATTCTGTTAATATCATATGCAAACATTTTCACGAATATAATTAACTTTGATCAAATTAAATGATCCATTAATATTATTAGCTGTTAATTCTTAATGAAAAACATAACCTCTCAATGGCTTCTATAAGGCTGTTTTTTATTTTGATTTAGTTTATTTTTTAAAACTCCTCTTCACAATTCATTCATGATGCAGTTAGTATTTCTATTTTTATCTTTGACAAAAAATGTTGAAGTTTGTCACAAGTTTATATTCCTGGGATCATGTGCATGCATACCATGTATGTAAAAGACTTTGGGGCTCAAAAATCACACCCTTAATTTTTTGTTACTTGTTTTTAAAGCTGATTTATTTCTACTTTTTAAACAAAAATTGTTTCTTTTTTATTATTACAATTTGATTTTTCTAAATTAACAGTATTATACTGAAATGATACTATATATATATATATATATATAATGGCTAACCACCTGTATTCAAGGATACCCATCTACTGAGAAGGCTAGCTAATCTCTATTGCAGGTATACTTGTGTTTGTTCAACATCCACTAAGCCCACCTGTGGTTTTCTACTGCAACTATGCTGAGCAGACTTTAGTTACAGTTTTTGAGAGAGAGCGATTTATCTAGACATAAACAGTAGTCGGAATAAGACCAGGACACTTAAACCCTCACCCATGATGACTTGTGGCTTCAAGATAGCACAACCATTGATGGCTACTCAAAGAGAGCCCTCTACCCAATTTCACTCACAAGTGTTAAGTCAACACATGGTATGAGTTTCAGGCACTTTCCAAAGTTGCCATATGTTGGGGTCACTTCCCCCAGACTAATAACATCAAGAAGTCACCTTCCTGACAAATCAACCATTGTGAGAATTGAACCCAGAAAGTAAACATTCTAACCACTCATCCTCCACATTCCTCCACATATATAGTTCCTTTCAGACAGACATGCTATAATACATCCATACCTGCTCAACCCTGTAAACATCTTCCTTTTATAGAAATATCAAAGATGAAAATAAATGATCATATAATTCATTTTATTTGAATGATATTACATCTCAAACATATCATCTGAAATAAATCAATTTGTATCTGGGTTTAAAAATCTGTTGTTTATTTCTCAAAGTCTGCTTTTATTTTTATCCCAAATATTTTTGTTCAAAAAAGTTGGATAGAAATTGTTGAAATAAATACATGAAGCCAGTTTATCCTTAAAACTAATAAAATTGTTAATTTTTCTTGATACATTGATTTAGTATCAAATGACAGCTATCATCAGTTGGTGTTTCATTAAAGATCAGTAGCAGCAGGAAGAGACAGCTGAGGTTCCTGGAACATGTAATGAGGAAGGAGAGCTTGGAGAATTTAATACTCACAGGATGGTTAGAGAGGGGGGATTAGTGTGAGACATACTTGCTAGGCTTGAGTAAGTGGATAGAGGAGCTGTGCTTGGGAGAAATACCAAAAGGAAAAATGTCAAGAGCCAAAAGGGATAGGGGCAAGTAGAGGTCCATGATTGTCTTAGTCCTGAAAGGACAAGGCATATAAAGAAGATGATTATAATCAACTTAAAATTTTGCCTTTTTCCAATGGTAGGGTATCATTCATTCATAATTTGTCTCTAAATGACTAATTGGCAACCCTTACATTCATGAGATTTCATCATTTCCTGAAGGATTTGCCTTCAGATAAAGCTGCAAGACCAAACCAAAACATTGATGTGTTTTTGGCTTACTTCTCAAAGAGAAAAGAAGCAAAAATTGATGACAACTTGGTGCAAAGAAAGCATAATTCTATTGTGCATTGAATGTTTCAAGGAGCATCATATAATGTTATGAAAATAACCTAGCATTTATTTACTTTTTTCTTTATTTTTAATGCTTCAAATATTTAAAATACCATTCTTGTATATAAGTAAAGCAATGATAAGCACAAAATACTCTTATTAAAAATGAATTTTCCTTTTTTTTACCCACTTGGCATCAGCATTTGTGTAAAATATTTCTCAGGTGTAATGGTTAAAATCTCACTTTGCTAATGATACTTTTACTAATTTTGCTTTTCATATCTGTTACAAACAGTTGGCATTAGAATATGATTTAGTCATTTTATTTTAACTATTTCAAAAATAGAGAAAAAAATTAACATTAATCCTTATCAATATTAGCATCAACTAGATCTACTACCTTAATTGCTGGAAAGAACACTTTAAACTTTCTTTATATCGAAAGAAGAAAAATAAACCTGATATATTGCTTGTGACATGCTGCAAAGAAAGTGTTATTTATGGTCTTTGTTGACTTAACTAAGGCTCAATCAAAATGCTTTGTGATCAGTGCTGAAAACTTGGGATTCCTGATAAGATGCTCAGTGTCATAATATTGTTCCATGAAAAAATACAAGCTTCAGTTAAGTCAGATCTTTAGTTCAGTGGATCCTTTCCATGTTAAAAATAGTCCCTGTTTTATTTGCTATTTTTCTGATAGACTTCTTGTTTGCAGATGTGACTCTAATAGCTGAGTTTTTCCATGAAGCACAAGATGATCTAAACAGATTCTCCTCTACTGGAAAGGCATTTCATCTAAAAATAAGTGTGAAAAAAAAAAGCTTTTAAACTATGTGAAATCTTTTACATACATCAAAAGCAAATCAACTTTATAATTTCTTTAGATAATAAAATAGTAAGTAGGATTTGCCTAGGCTATTGATGATTTGGGAAAGCAATGACTAAGAGTTTGGAATGGGAGAGGAGTAACTCTGAAAAACAAACTTCAGTTCACCAAGCAGTTCTCATGTCAACAACGCTGCATTGGTTTGAATCAAAGCTTATCATACTGCTAGGTAGCAAACATGGAAAGGAAGCTACAAGTTCTCCTACAAAAAGTAGTTAAAGAAAACAGAAAGAAAGGACTACAAGAAAACTGAATGCATGATCATCAGTAAAAAAAAAAAAAGAACAAGTACAGAAATTTAAATACCTGGGAAGTATTCAGAGGATAAAAAGTGTGATACTGAAATCTGAAGTATTGGCATGAAGGAAAGGCTTGAAGCAACTGAAATGTGGTTCTACAGAAGGATGATGAGGATACCATAGACTGAACATGTGAGCAAGGAAAGAAATGAAAAGGAAACTAATACTTAATATTGGGAAGAGACAGTTAAAGTTTCTGGGAGATAATGAGGAAGGAGGGTTTCAGAAATCTGATACTCATGGGATGGAGAGAGGGATGGAGAGACAAAAGAAAGCAATGCATGACATACTTGATGGTCTTGAGTAAATGGATGGTAGAGCAGTGTTTGGGAGGACCAACAAGAGAAATGGTGTTAAGAGCTACAAGGTAAATGGAGATATGGAAGGCCATGATCATCAAAGTCGAAGAGACACTGCACAAAGTAGAAAAAGGTACTTTCTATAAGAGGCAACTTAGAAATATTTGTGGTTTCACATGAAATGATAGCCTCAAATAAACAGTTGATTGATAAAGGCGATATATAAAGCAAAGAGGCCTTCTTGATATAGTCTCAGTTTAAATCAGCTGGCCATGTTTGGAGGAATGATAAAAACTGCTGAAAATTTTCACTTAGGCCAATATCTGGGAGAGATGCTTATTGTAAGCAGACCTCTTCTTAGGCACACAGATAAACTGAAAGGTAATATCAAATAGATTGGAATGAAATCAACACAGTTTGGTGAGTATGATGCCAGTTGTAGTATATGGAGAAAAAGATGCCAAAGTGGCATCTGGAGCCATATCCACACATGTGTTTAGCAACTAAGTAATCTAAGGCAAATTTTGAAGAATACTATCTTTGTTCAATGTTTTGTATGTAAACAATGTGACATGTCATTTGCAAAAGCAGAGCCAGTTTTCTTTCATTTAGAAGACCTAAACACTAAAATGTAGAGTAAAGCAAAAATTAAAATTTTGACCCTCATGCATAAAAGATATGGAAATTCCCTCCACTATATATAATTGATTTACTGACGTATTACTGAAATAATTGAAGTGTTAGCCTGTTTAATTAATTCTGTTTAAGGCTAAGAAAATATACCACAATAAATCCTAATAAAACAGCAGTCACTTTTAAATTATGTACCTGGATATACAAGATCAACCTAAATTTAAAAGTAGTACACACACTTTAAACAGTTATTAAGTGGTTGCTTAAAAATAAAGCAGAATCTTATTCTTAATTTTAAATTTTGAGTCAATAGAATTTGATTAATAAAATAAATGTAAGAAAATTGACATGAAATTAATGAAAAAAGCCATAAAATAAAAGTGACATTTTGTATGTTGATCAGTTGATAATGATTAATGCTAAGAACAAAATTTCCAATACAACATTAATATTTTAAATTTTCTATTTTTATTGTTACTTTCTGCTTAAAGTGCAAGCCAGTATCAAATATTAATTAAGGAATCTTAATTGTAAACTGTTCTAAAGAATAATTATGGTCAGTTTGTTTCCAGCTCTGTTGTATTACACATAATTTTTGTGACCAAATACATTATATTGTACTTTGTGAGCCATTTTTTTTTCAGTTATTTCATCTGGAGTAAGGCAAGACCACCACTAGTATGCAGGGGGTTACAGTGAGAGAAAAAACTTGGTACAGGAGGAATTGAGGAAAGGATAAAAGATGAACATGATTGAAGAAGATAGCAATTGACATTGTACTTAAATTTTTAGAGATTGTTGCTATCAGGAAAGCAAGTAAACAGAAGGGAATTTCACAAGTAGGAAGTGTAAAAAAAAAAGTTGGAGTAAAGTAGTAGTTACATTGAATTGTTTCAATAGTAAAAGGGTGGAATCTGGATACTAATCTAGTAGTACACTTAAGTTCATATAGTCTGGCACCAGGGTAAAAAAACTCGTTAGAGTAGTTGCCATGAAAATATTTATAAAAAAGACAGAAGGGAAACTATGTCATGTCAGTGAGAAAGTGACTGAAATTGAAATACCAAGTAAGGATTTATTACATTGCAGATCCTTCCTTGGATTTTGACAAGAACCTCATGATGAATAATAGGAGCACCTGAGCAGATATTGCAACAGTCTTCAATGTATGGACGAATGCTAGATTTATAAATGTGCAAAATAGATTCTGACAAGAAAAATCTTTTTCAGTCTCCTAGAATTAGATGCAGCTATTAACTTGATGTATCATTCCATTTCAAGTTAGTTGAAAAAGTGAAGCCAAGGAGGTGCAATGTGTTGTCCTGCAGGAGATTAGCATCAGCTCTGCTGATGGCAAGCAGAAAAGTTTCTCTATGGTGGTTAAAGGAGAGTAGTTTTGTTTTGGAGGCATTAAAATTTACAAACCATTACCTGCTCCAGTTAAACACTGATTGGAGATCCATTTCAAGAGCAGCAGGTAGGTTTACTTTGTCATCCTTGGCAAATTTCCTATTGAAACAGGAGTAAATAGTAATGTCATCTGCATAAATGCCTACTTGAGATCTGATGACATCAGAATAGAACCTTAAGGAACACCTGCATTTTTATAAAATGATCTGGAAGCATGCCCATTCTAAACGATCTTATGGGAGTTTAATTTGGAAATGATGTCTAATACCAGAGAGCCTCTGTTCTAGGTGAGAAATTAGGTGTGAGTACTCCAGATAAATCAAATATTGAGTTGGAAGAGAATTTGTGAGCAAAACATTGAACTTTATCTGCTGTAGATGTGAGACCTTTAAATTGATTATATAGAGGAGGCACTGAAGGTTTCCTGTTGTTCAGTACAATCTTGCAGAGTTACCTGTAATCTTTAGAACTGAATTTGTGAGATGCTATATGTTATTTCATTCTGTCAGCAAACTTTGCTTCATTTAGGACACACTAGCATTTATTATGAGAAGAGAAAAAGAGACATCTATCATAATCTGACCTGTCTCTCTGGTACAGTTTGTAAGAAGTGATTCATGTGAGCAATAATAAACGAGTATGTAGGTGAGAGGCAAGGAGATGAACAAGATTTAAATTGAAGTTTCTTTGCTAGAATGAAAGCATCAATGCTGGCTTTTATCAAGGAGAAGACCTTAGAGATACATTTTTGAACAGGGAGACTAAAAACTTAATTCCAAGAGGAGTTATAAAAGAACTTACAGAATGAGTCTCAATCCACATATTGATTACACAAAAGAGGTAGGAGGTTCTTGAGGAGCGGACAGAGATGTTTACAGATACAACCACATTATCAGAGTTTATAGATACAACCAAGTTATCAGAGGGTAGAGCTTCATAGCATGACATGAGCCAGGGATAAAAGTAAAGAAGCAATCTGAAAAAGAAGTTCATGGTTTGGTTGCCACAAGATCAGTGATTTAGTGTTTAAGCCACTTGGTATGATGAAATATTAAAGTCATTAAACACAAATGTATTAGCAAATGGGTGTAGGAAAATGTCCTTGTCTATATTGTCAGAAATACTATTTAGCATGCAACAGTCAAGAGAGGAAGGGGAGTGATAGAGAAAGAAGTGATTGCTAACTGAATTTAGTACAGAGTGATGAAGATACTTATAAAATGATCTGGTGATTCAAGAGAGAGTTTCCAAACCATAAAATGTTTGCAGATATAAATTCCCAGGCCATGCATGTGGACATTACAGTCTTTCCTAAAGAGAGCAAGATAATCAGAAATCGAGAAATCAGAGAAGATTGCAGTGTTATGATTAGTTTCATTGAGAGCTTGTATGTCTGCAGACTTTTCAAAGAGGAAGGGTTCCACACTGCAAAAGTTGGTACAAATACCATGGATGTTGGAGAAATAAGTGTTGAGGGGTTTAGGTGCTTTTTGTTGGGCTTGTTTAGTTTTATATCATTGATTGCTTATAGTTATGGTGAGTTATTTTGGTAAGAGGATGCTTAAGATAGTAGCAGCAGATGTAATATATATGGGAAGAGAACTGATGCAGACCAAAGCATAGTGTGGCCTTGGAGTTGTTTACCAGAGGTGCTTGCAGGGACACCCATCCATGCACTACATGGCACTGCAAGAACCCCAATATTGTTCAACTGTTAATCAATGCAACCTCTCTAGATGCTATAAAGGAGTTTGGACACCTAATTACCAGTCAAGAAGCAACAACCAAAGAACTGCTAAAAATGATACCCTCAGTATGAAGATGCATTGCCACCATTTACACATATAAAAAAAAACACATGACAGCACCACTATTAAAGGAACCAGGAATTCCTTCCTAAATAGGAAACAAAGGATGAGTCTCTACTCCTGTTCAAAAGGGGAAGGAGTATGGATGAAGTGATAGGAAAGCCTAAATAAAAAAAAGAAGAAAGCATTTGCTAAGTTTTAACTTAGTAAAAGTCATGATATCCATTACAGATTCAACAAAGAATTAAAACTGGTATAGCCATACCTCTAAAAAAACTCATGTAAAAATGCTCAATCTGTTTCATTACCAGTTAAGTTAATTTCTTCAAATTTTGGATTAGAATAACTTATTTGGACAGTTGAATCATCTACAAATAGAGCTTTTTGACCATGTGATTTTTAACTAACATTCTAATATATTAAGTAGGGAGGTAAGAATACACGGGTCAATTCCAAGAAACAAGCATAAATGGCCAGTTAGTATAGCAGCAGAATAAAAAGAAATATAATAAAAAAGTGATTTCAAATCAAAAGGTTTTAACAAAATTTAAGCACTCAAATACCATGGAGAGCATCGATTAGAAAATGAAATAAATGAAAAAATATAAAAAAAGAAGGAAAATTAGAAGGAAGAATAGATGGAGTAAGCACTCTGGAGAAATCAATTCATTATTACATACAAATTATAGATAGAAAAAGGAAGGAGCTGTGTAATACATTTACATCAATCTATTACAAAAGTATTAAATCTTTTTTCCCCCTAAATAGAATCAGGCAGGCAATTACGAACTGAGATACCCTGAGGAAAAGGATTGCAATAGCTTGCATTTCCATTCCAAAAATGACAAGTGATGCAAGCACCAGAAAGCATGGAAATAATTCTTTAATTCCTAAGTAAATATTGCATATAGATTGTTTAATAGGAGGCAGCTTTTTAGTTATTCCTATATATTTCTGTTTCTAATCCTTCCAAATCTTTTAAGAGTTCTGCAGAAATTTCAAAATTCAATTTGCCCAAAATCTAATTGTTGAACACAAATGTAAATGATTTACAGCTAATCTACTTTTTTATGATGAATGTTTAGTGTTTTAAACTTTCTCTTGAGACACTTCCAAATTTAGCAATAAAATTAATATTTAAAAGACAGAAAACTGTAACAAATTCTTTATTTTGAATCAGGTCAAACTGATATTGCAAATAAATAATTTTTAAACATTTGCTTCATTATGATATTTCTTTAGTTACTGAAATGCCATCAACTCATAAAATATGAAAATCTTATTTAGAAATTTTGGATTGCATCATAAAATTTACATTTGCTTTTCAAAAATGATAAAATACCATCCTGAAAGAAATGTGTTGTGGAAACATAAACTAAATGATTAATTCATCTAATATTTCTTCATTCATCTGTCATTTCTATCCAAGTTATTTGGAAATGCCGATAATAAAAAAAACTTTGAAGATTATAATAAATCATTGTATTTTTTATTAGATGGATTTTAGAAGTTGCTCATAAAGAAGAGGGGAAACAATAAAAAGGACTGCTTTTTTTTGTATATATTTCATGGTTATTTTTTAAAAGTAATGTTATATTTACACTACTTTTGGTAATGGTAATATTAACTGTTTTCTTATAAGAAAACATTCAGCATTCATTGATCAAGTAGCCAATGTTACTGTTGAGTGAAATTTATAACATTTTTCTATTAAAACAATTTTTCAGGAAAATAGGTTCCTGAAGCCCAGTGGTAGTTATTGCTCTTTCCATTTTTGATGAATGTTTCCTTCCTAACCTTTTATTTGAAATAATGTGGAATGTCAAAATGTTGATTATGCTATTAATTTCCTTTTGATTTTCAATTTTATTTGCTGCTTCTGTTGATAGTCCTCAGGTTATATGGTTTCTCTTATTTCATACAGGTCTTTATTTGTGATTCTGTAGTGCCAGATCCTAATGTTTAAAGAAGAATGGTCTTCAACAAGACATACAGTCTTCACTCTCTCAGAGCAATTTTTAACCATTGACCTTAGAAAGCGGTTGTATGCAGCTGATAGTTTAGATGTTTCTAAATGGGTTTGGTGCCATACATGGCATCTACATGAAAGCTTTGATCTGGTGATGCTATTTAAGAATATGAATTTAGTTCTCAGGTTTATGCTTTGGTTTTGTAGCAATTTGCAGTGTTTGGTGAAACTAGCTCTAGTGCAGTGTATTCTGCTTTCATTTTCCTTTTCTCCTATGTTAAATTTCTTATCATTGATCCATACATGAAGGTATTCCAAAGGATGAGTAGAAAAACAGGAAAAAAAATGACATTGAAAGAAATGAATCTTCTACTAATAAAATATGTAATATTTTTGTAAAACTTATTCAATATGTTGGCTTTCTTTATTATACAAGATCTACAATTTTCTTTTTGCTTTTTTTCAGTTCTATATGTAATGCTTTCAGTTTAAATCAAAACAATTTTAAATAAAGAGCTAATTAATTTTATAAATTGTAGTACTTGTGTAATATTTGTATCCTCCAAAATATATCAAATTGTGCAGTGTTCAACAGATTTGATCTGTGTATCAGGCTGATTGCATTATTTTTTTTTTTAATTTTGTTCAGGCTATTTGACCCAAAGTAAATAATTCTAGATTTTACTTTGGGGATGTGCTGTGTGGTGCAGTGGGTATCAGTTTGGAATGAGAAATCACAGACTTGAGTTAGAATTCCAGTTGTATTCACTGCATTCATTTATGTGCAAACCCTTCGGAAACATATTAATCCATATCTTCACTCTCCAGCTATGAGTTAAATACTACACAGATTGGGTTCTATAGCCTTGGTTGGCAATCAATCTACTGCAGAAAGTAATGGCAACCTACTGCAGGAAAATCCTCTGACCATTCAGTCATGTCTCAAAAGAGACATGATTGCCCAAGCATGTATGTATTGTGTATGGAACTTAAATAATTGAAATCTTACTTGACACACCCAATCAATGTTTTTTTTTATTCAATGTAGGATAATTTATTAATTGCTTTCCCTAGGAACTTTTGTTCAATAGTTAAAAATCATAAGCTGAATATTACAATATTCATGGTTCTGTTACCAATAGCAATTGACTGAGAGTTCAGGCTTCCAAATTAAGCAGAACAAAGAGAAACTGTTGTTGAATTGCATTAATAGTAACATTGTTTATTAGTCTAATTGACTGAAGTTAATCAATTAAGTGAATAAGTGTAGATTGTTGAAGGGAAACCTGTAATGTAGAATAGTGAATGACAAATGTCTATGCATCAGCTAAAAAGAGGTTTTTTGTTTTTTTAAAATAGGGTTCAGCAGACTCACAGATCTAGCAATTAAAGCATGAAAAATAGCTCTCCATTTAATGTTGTGAAGAACCAATATGGATAAAATACTTGGATTTAAAAAAACTATGACCTAAAAGTACCATAATTATTCTTCAAGCAGTTTCAACCCCAGAATGTAGATTTGAGGCTGAGAAACATTTTTGCTGCCTGTGGAAGTACTTTTACATGGGCTGAGGAATCCTCACGAGTGGCTCAGGCTGCTGGGAGATGGGTGTTTTAACGAATCTCCATTACTAGAATGGTTGCCAACCAAGGCTATTAGACACAATCTGTCCTGTTATTTAACCCATAGCTAGAGGAAGATGGATTCATACTTTTCTGAAGTGTATTTGCTCATAAGTTAATGTAATGAACTTGACTAGAATTTAAACTTGGCTCTCTGATTTCTCATTCTGAAACACAATCCTTTGAACCACATGCAACACCAGAATAATATGTATAATAAAAGTCTAGGTCAATAACTTTGATTGTACATTGAAAACTGATACCAAACACTTGAATGTAACTGATCACTTCTTTTTCTTTTAATCTTCACTAAGGGTGACTTCTGTCACCATTCTTGTCAAGTAAGTTTTCGAGTGCTTCATTAATAAAACCTAACAAACTAATCATTTAAAAATTGTTCTCATTCAACATTCAACAGTATATTAATGAACGATCATTTTTGAGAGGCCTGCAATTGATTACTTGTCTAATTATTTCTAACTAATTACTGAGAAGAGATGTCTTTCGCCTCAATGTGACAAATGTCTGTCTGTCACCTTACTGGAACTTCAAGTGGTAAGATTTCAAGATAGAAAAGTACGTTTCAATCTCTATTTCTCTTACTCTGTCTTCTACTCTTTTTTTTATTAGGCCCTTTGTTTTGTTTTTTTTTAACTTTTTTTCTCTCTTGTCACATGATGTATTTTGATTATGGGAAAGATTTCACAATTTTCTAAACTTTGATTACTCTAAATTAATTATGTAAAGAGTAAATTTTGTCAATCACAAATTGAAACTTACAAAATTGTTTTAACTATAAGAAATTACAAAAAAATCAATATTACAAATCAGTTTGAGAAAATAGACACTGTTTGATACAATTACAGAGTAATTGAGTCTAGTCTTTGGAGTGAATTTATCAGCATTCAAGAGAACTTGGCCAGTATAGAGATTTCATTAAAACTAAAAAATTAAGATTATTTCCTGAGTCATCATTTCATCTGAGTTGGTTTGACAAAAAGTCAAGCTTGAAGTTTATCCATCCTTATCAATCACCTTACAGACTAGAACATATTTGGATATTCTGCAATTAAAACCTTCAACAATAATGTTTTAGCTATGCAAAATAGTTATCAACATTCATGATTAGTCTGTGTTCTACACATCACACATGACACTTTTATTCAATTCATGATACCAAAGTTTGCAATGTGTACTGTAGTCTTTCTTAATGTTAAAGATTCAAGCATTTAGAAATTAGATTTCTCCTAAGTGCGTGAAATTTTTAGCTTAAAGAAATTAAAAGAATACACTATATGCTGAATCACTATTTTTATTTTATATATAAATTTCTCTGTGATGAAACTGTTGTGATGTGCTGTGATGTGAAGTCATTACTTGCTAGCTAATTGAATGTTTAAAAATCACTTGAATATCTATCATGGTATATATTGCTTAACTTAATATAAATTGAGATGAGATCAACTCATTTATTGTGGCTGGCCTAAAGATTACCATCATTTTTGTTGATTTCTCTCTATTGTTGGCTTGAGTGTTAACTTGGCTTCCAAACCTTGTTTCCCTTGTTGTCACAGGGTCCTAACACTATACCTTAATTTATTTTGGATAATTTTGGATTTTGGATACATAGGTAGTATTTCTTTGGTTCTTCTATCAAATTCATACTGATACAGTGCTGGTAGGAACATGGGATGGAGATGCTAGGCAACCTCAACATTTTCGACAAAGACATAAGAATAATCAAGAATCTCTACTGGCAGCAAACAGCCTGCATATTGAAAGGTAATGACCTCAGTAGATACACAAAGATAGAAAAAGGTGTAAGACAAGGATGTGTCTTTTCACCGGATTTGTTCAACCTATACAGCGAGAATATTTTGAGGACCCTAGATGACACGCCAGGATTTGTTATTGGAGGCCACAACCTGAACAACATAAGATATGCGGACGATACAATGCTGATTGCGGACATGGAAAGGAAACTACAAGACCTCATACAGAAAGTAGCAGTGGAGAGTGACAAGAAGGGACTACAAATAAACTTTAAGAAAACTGAGTGCATGGTCATCAGCAAAAGATACAACCCAAAATGCCAAATACAGGTGGGGGATAACAGAATCAAGCAAGTACAAGAATTTAAGTACCTAGGAAGTGTTCTAACAAGAGATGGAAAGTGTGACACGGAGATCCGAAGGCGAATTGGTATGGCAAAGGACGCGTTCCAGAAGATGAGCAAAATACTAACACACAGGAAAATCTCAATAGAAATGAAGAAAAGAGTGCTAGACTGCTACGTGATGTCAGTTCTTCAATATGGCAGTGAATGCTGGACAATATCATCGAAAATGAGGACAAAACTGGAAGTGGCCGAAATGTGGTTCTACAGAAGGATGCTACGGATATCGTGGACTGAGCATACAAGCAACGACGAGGTGTTAGAAAGAATGGCAACAAAAAGGAAATTGATACTGAGCATCAGGAAGAGACAACTGAAGTTCCTGGGACATGCAATGAGGACGTAGAGCCTGGAGAACCTGATACTGACTGGTCAGATAGAAGGAAGGAGAGACAGAAGAAGGCAGCAGATAACATATTTGCAGGGCCTGATCAGGTGGATGACGCAACGGGGGTTGCCAGGAGCAACAGGAGCAAACATACTAAGAGGCACAAGGGATAGGGAGACGTGGAGAGCCATGATCGCCTACGTCCTGAAGGGACAGGGCACATAGAAGAAGAAGAAGAAGAAGAAGGTAGTATTTATTACCCACAACCCACCAGTGTGTCATTCAGTACCTGGGTCTGTATTAGAATCCAGGGTTCTTCATGACCCACATGAAAGCATAGTACAGCTCTGTGTTTGTAAAAAAAATGACCCCAAAAACAACAATGGAAATTCTAAAAGGAACATGAAATAGGATAAAAAAAGAATTATTTAATAGTTTTGGAAAAAATGTGGTTCTTGTGTACCATGATCTCAAACAAGTCACCAAAGGTTGTGGGCCTTGCAGACATACCAGCATGACACTCCAGTTGGTCGCATGGGAGCCAACATGTTAAATACTTTCACATTAATAATCTAAAAACTCAATATATACATTATTTAACATAATAGTTTAATAGCATAAAATTCAGAAGAGATGAATGACGAAGACAATATGTACATCCACATGAATACAGTCCAAAATATATGAAAGCTCATAATAAGATTAAAGTAAGGCTGATCAGAGAACTGCTCACAGATGATGTGGCATGTTGCTCACTCAGTCGACTGTACAAATGTGTGCAAGCAATAAGAACATCAAGAAAAACAAGTGTCAGCAACGATGTCATATTGTCTACTTATCTTTAAGGAGCTGAAACTTGGGTCATCTACCTGTATCATGTTCCATTTTCTCAATTCCTCTCAGTAGATTTGCTTGTAAATAATTCCCAGCATGTAGTAAAGTGACTTCATCATAAACACTGAAATCATCAAGAGAGCCATCTCTACAAGCTTTTAAAAGATATGTTTGTAAAAGACACATTCACTTGGCAGATCATGTATCAAAGATGGAAGACATTCATCCTTCTTTTTGATGAACTGCTCTCTGGCCAGAAAAACAGAGAGGTGTTGTTGTAGAAATAAAGGGACTTCTTTATCTTGTATACAATCAATAGATAAAAAGAGATATTAGCAGTGATATGTGATGAATTAAGGCCTTCCAAGCAACTTCCTATTTTGAAGTAAATGACAGTGCTAAAACTGAAAGAAGAACCAACAATATAGCCAACACTCTCTCTCCCTCCCTCCCTCCCTCTCTCTCTCATCACCAAACCATCTCTTGCAGCTGCGGCTGTGGAAAAAAACTTGTTTTTGCATGTAAGGTGCACTAAGCGTCAATACACCTACTAAAAATAAGACATCCTCTTCTAAATCATTATTCCCAAAGCTGCCATAGTGATAATGCTTTAAAGATGTTCTGATGAACTGATTAATAAAAAGAACACATGCTTCTGTCAGTGAGATTCATTATAAAGCATCCAAAATGAACCTGTTTGAATTTCTACAAAACCACTTACCACTTATAAACAAAACTTTTATTCACTGTTTACCTTTCAACTATTCTTTGTACTCATCCTGTATCAACTCAAAAAATTGTTACAAATCCATTATGTTATATCTCTTTTCTAATTTTAATTGTTTAAATATTCGGTAAATCTTTTTTTTTTTGCTTTGAATTTGTCAAGATCAAAAATTTTTAGGTGGTAATCAATAAAAAGATGACATATAAGTGTTTGTTTTTTTAGTGGCATATAAACTTTCTATGTGTCATTTAATGCTGAAATTTAATTTTGGGGGAACATTAATTTTTTTTTAAAAACTTCATTGCAGGTAATTTTTTTTACTATGAAAATGTCTTGCTGGTATTTTTACTATAACATTTTTAATAATCTCATTAGGCTGTTCTGGGGTAAACTATTTGTCCATAGATAGGACCTTAACAAGTGCTGCCATCCTGGGTCAGCCTAGACCTGAGAACAACGGCAATTAAAACACTCTTCAAAATCTCACAAACAACAGCAATTAAGACACTCCTCAAAATCTCTCTATAAAAGTCTTTAATGCTGGATGTAGCTTTCTGTTATATCTGAGACAGAGCTGACATATTCACCTATTCTGTTATCAAATATTTAAATAAAATATAAATTAATATAAATTATACTAGAAATATAATAATATAAATTAATAATATTAATAGATTATAATTTAAATTTACCAGTAAATTTTTGTGTAGCAGAAAGCCTGTTTGCTTGACACCACAAAACAATCAGAAAAGAACTGGAATCTGAAAGCTACAGAATATGGCTTGATATTCAAGAAGTGTAAAATAGTTAATAACATCCAAAAAATAGTTCCCAAACTTAGTACTATGAATATTCCTTTCAGTTATATTAAGATGTGTATAAATCTTCATTTTGCACATTTATGAATTTCCCATTTCTTTATGTATTGAATACTGCTGCCATATCTGGTCTTGTGCTCCTGCTATTCTTTTAGAGGTTTTTGACAAAATTCAGAGGAGGATTTGCAATGTAATTGATCCTGACTTGGCATCTTGACTTCAATCACTTTCGCACCAATGTAGCAGGATTTCTCTTTGTCTTTTCTACAAATATCTTTATGGCAATTGTTCTAATAAGCTTTTTTCCCTGGTACCCTGATTACAGGAAACTTCTATGGTAACTACAATCTTCAAAATTTAAATGCAGCATCAATCACCATCTTCTATCTTCTTAAATCATGTCCATCTTTTGTCTTTTCTTTAATCCTCCCTACACTAGCTCTTTTTTCTCACTTTCACTCTTTGTAAACCCCTTATATACTATTGGCATTCCTGCCTTGCTTGGAATGAAATGATTAGAATAAAACAACAAAAAAATATATTCTTTGTAACTGACATTCATATTTAGCATTTTATTAATAAATGGTATTTTTGTGTTCACACATATTTTTCTGTTTCTCTTGCATTAAGCTTGATACTTTTCATGTAATTTTACAGTTAAGCTTTTTAAAATGTTGATTTCTAATAGTCTGATTCATTTTGTTAAATTAAGTTTTTATAAAATAAATGAATTGTGTATATGAGCCAAGAAAATATACTTACTTATTTTTTAAAACAGCCTGAACAACTCAATATCAAATTATTTTTCTCTGTCAATGTCTGTGTGACAGCTGATTCCTTTTTTATATGTTGTCAATTTTTAATATATTAAAAAATAGTTTAATGAAACTAAATAACTGTCGCTATAGCTCATGGTAAATTTACTTGTTAGTAATTTCACCAGTCATTTTATTTATATTTTTCTTTTTCCTCTTTTAAATTTAGGGTAAGAATTCCAGCCAAGAATGTTTATTATTATCGGTGCCCCGATCATCGGAAAAATTATGTAATGTCCTTTATTTTCTGCTTTGACCGTGAAGACGACATCTACCAATTTTCCTACTGTTTTCCTTACACCTACACCAAATTGCAAAATTATTTGGACAGCATTGAAAAGAAACACCCAGATATATTTACAAGGGAACTGCTCTGTCTGACTGTGGTAAGTTTATTTTCTTTATACATACATGTTTCATCAGATAATACTTTTTAAAGTACACTAATATAAATGCTTCCTGTTTGATTATGATATCTATACAAGACTCCCAGACTTGAAAAAATTTGCATCATCTCTGAATCTGAACTTTACTTTGTTATTCTATACTAAAAAGGCTTGGTTCAATATATTTTCATTGTCTATTAATTTATATGAAAATTTTAAAAATAAGTTGTAGCCATTCTAAATAAAATTTCTGGTGAATTAGATCAAACAATCATGATAGACTAAGATGATAGTCAGTTGGGAAGAGTTTTAATGTTATATGCATGTAAATAGAAATTGTAAGTTCTCTGGAATCTGTCACAGCTCTATCTCGAATTACAGTTGACAGTCATTCTTAACCTGTCAAGCAATAATGAGTAGAAAAATTACATTTTAGGAAATATATATGTTACCAATATAAATTTGAATGTAAAAGAAGATAAGGACATGAAAAATAATGAAATCTTTGGCCATCAAAAACTTTTTTTTAATTTTCCTTATTTTCAATGAGTTGTGGCTTTTTTGTTCATTTCTTTGCTTTCTTGACTCAGTAAAAAAATGCTGTGTACAAGAACATATTATGTTGAAAGTTTTCTAGAATATATCTGTAGTCACGACTGACTTTCTTATAGCTTTCTTTTATTTCTTCAAGTTACGACAAAATATCTCTCGAATGTTAATTTAAATTTGAAGCAGGATCTGGGAGGAATATGTTATACAGGTTGGGAAACTTTTATTAGAAATTTTCTGGACTGGAAGTGCTTTTATTTTCAGATTTTTCTCAAAATTTGGAATACAGGTCATTTAAGTTGTATATAGCATCTATAAAATGGGGCAAATGGAACCCAAGCATAATATTCCTTTACATTTTATAACATAGCTTATACATATACACTGAAGGTAGTTTTATATAAATAATATATATATCCTGAAAGTAATTTTATATACATTTAATAAATTCTGTGTACATGTAGATACAGGTAATGATACCAGTCATGAAATCAATAAAACAGATTTTTAAGTGAGGAAATTAAGATTCCACATAAAAATAACACTTTATATTTTCTGTATATGTACAAAAACATGATCACTGCTGACAAAAAAATATATAAAGGCAGGACTTTTTGACATTTTGAATAATATCTTTACTGAACACAAAACACTTGATAAGTAATCCATGAATGGCGGTGTTGCTGTTATGATTGTTAACATAAAACTAATGCCAACATAGGCTATGTAGCTTGGCTAGGGAACCTTCACACAGGGCAAATGAGGTCCCTTATAACAGCTGCATTTCACCTAGGAAGCTTTTCAGTGTTTTTACAAAATTCTTAATTTGTAGGAAGTCATGTCAGCACCTGTATAACTTTCAGATTTTGGAATTTCAGATAAAGGATATTTGACGTGTACTTAATTATATTCTACCAGACAACAGTCTACAAATTCACATGTATTACTTATGGTTATACAAGACCTTACATAGAATACTTAAACAAATAAAAAAAGAAAGCCCATTGTAGCCACTGTTTGTTGTGCAAAGTTTACATTCAAAATGGTATTATATTGAAGCTGACTCTGACACAAGACTCCCAGTATCATTTGTAGTGAGGGTTAAACTTCTGTATAACTTAACTAAAAATTAAGAAAAATAACAAAGTTGGTTGCTAACCATTATTCTGCATTGATATTCCCTGTTGGTATTTAATAATCTTAGTTTAAAAGAAAACTGAGTGCATGGTCATCAGCAAAAGATGCAACCCAAAATGCCAAATCCAGGTGGGAGATAACAGAATCAAGCAAGTACAAAAATTTAAGTACCTAGGAAGTGTTCTAACAGGAGATGGAAAGTGCGACACGGAGATCCAAAGGCGAATTGGTATGGCAAAGGACGCATTCCAGAAGATGAGCAAAATACTAACACACAGGAAAATCTCAATAGAAACAAAGAAAAGAGTGCTGGACTGCTACGTGATGTCAGTTCTTCAATACGGCAGTGAATGCTGGACAATATCATCGAAAATGAGGACAAAACTGGAAGCGGCCAAAATGTGGTTCTACAGAAGGATGCTACGGATATCGTGGACTGAGCATACAAGCAACGACGAGGTGTTAGAAAGAATGGCAACAAAAGGAAATTGATGCTGAGCATCAGGAAGAGATAACTGAAGTTCCTGGGACATGCAATGAGGAAATAGAGCCTGGAGAACCTGATACTGACTGGACAGATAGAAGGAAGGAGAGACAGAGGAAAGCAGCGGATAACATATTTGCAGGGTCTGATCAGGTGGATGACAGAACGGGGGTTGCCAGGAGCAACAGGAGCAAACATGCTAAGAGCCACAAGGGATAGGGAGACATGGAGAACCATGATCGCCTACGTCCTTAAGGGACAGGGCACATAGAAGAAGAAGAATCTGACATAAGGCCATATGTGAAGTACCTGGTGAGAATCAAACTCACTATTATAGTAATAAACTGCAAGGTTCGCTTGTTAATCAAGGCTAGGCATGTACATAATTACCTGCTTTAATTTGATACAAAATGTCAGTATGGAGCTATCCAGTCAGAATTGAATCCATTACATGAGCAAATAATTTGCAAATCTAGATTACTAGTCACTGTGCTACAGTAGGCATCCAAATGTTTAACAAGTATTCTATAATTATATGTTGTATAAACTAACATTTCTTTTATGAAATACTTAACCAGTATCTTTCAATGACTTACATGTTGCTTTTTTCCCACATTTCTACTTTCATGGATTTCTGACCAGAGAAGTTTCTGAAATGTCCAAAACTAATATTACTGATGAATGATGAGAAAATATATAATATTGTTGATAATGTATTTTCAGCTGTATCTTACATTATGATACAATGAATAGGTAATGAATATGTATACACCTTGGTTCCCCCTCACTGGAATGTGATTGGCTGTTGTCAGTCATAAATATAGACAAAGGTGAGAGCGTCCAGAGATCCAGAGATCTTCTACTAGATGTCTATTGGTCTACTACTAGAGATCTTCCACTAGAGATCTACGACTATTGACTACGCCTACGCCTCAGGATACTGCATACAACGCGTACCATCCATTACGTCTACATACTAGATTGTTCTACCCGGTTACATTTGCCTAAACCACTTAACTGCTTTGAATGATATATATATATATATATATATATATATATATATATCCCTTTCTGGGACATATCAAATTATATCCTTATTTTTATCATTCTTTAAACAATGTCTTTCAAATAATCTGATGTATTCTTTTCGTTGTTTTTTTTTTTAAGCAAGCTAGGTTTTCTGCTCAAAAGTTTCACATTTATTAATTAAACTTAGATTTATTGATAATTCCATGTTGTAAATATAAAAATAATCAAACAAAATATGAAATATCAGTTCATGTGCCAGACACTTAGGTTTTCTTTATTCTAGTATGATTATTTGAATTCTTTCAAAATCAACAACTGTTACGATATTTTGGTTTCAAGAAAAAAAAGATGTGGAAAAAAATTGCTTGGCTTTTATTTGTTTATACACTCTTCCTACTCTAATTTTTTACATTACTATGAGTCCACAGTTAATTTCTGAAACCACTTGGGAAAAATTATTACAGTTGAAATAATTTGGCACTTTTACCTCTGTTATCATTATATCATAGAAATCATTAGCAAAGTAAATAATACAGAGTGCGAGGGATAAATTGTCGTTTAAATTATGCAAAAATGAAAATAACACTGACATTTCATTTTGCCAGATATATTTTCCAAAATTATGAAAAAATATATTGAAATACTAAAGAGTAAATTTATTCAATAAAATTGTTTTTGGTTTCAGTCACAACCCCCCAGACAACTTCAGAATCTCCAGCATCTCTTCTGGATGCTTTTCTTGTTTAAGCTGGTAAATGCTGCCATAATCCTTGCCTTCAGTTCACCTTTGGTGTTACACAGAGTTTTGATGGTCTCTTGCTCAACTGAGCTCCACAAATAGTAATCAAGTTGTTGCATTCTGGGGAGTTAAGTGGTGAGATGTAAGGGGTGATATGGTCGCAGAAATTGTCTGACAGCCATGACTGGGTTCTAACTACTTGTGTGGCATGGTGCAGAATCCTGTAGCTAGACATAGGATCATTCTGGAACTACCCTCTTATCCCAGGGCAGCACTATTTCCTCAAGGTATTTAATGTAGGCTTCTGTGTTGAATCTGAAGCCCTGTAGGAAGATGAATTGAGGCATAATTGTGCCATCACTAGTGATCACTCAAAACATCTTCGTAATCACCATTAGATTCATCCAACTCTTTTTAAGTTTCTGCAATGTCCTCAGATTGATACTCAAACACTTTGAAATTGTTGTGTTGGAGCTTTTAATGTGAATACCATTTCCAAATTTCTGGTGGAATAAATTGCATCATTGTGCTCTTTTTTCCCATAGTTGGTGCCTAACTATTATACTGTGTAGTTGGCAAAATCAAAAATAAACAACATGCATGTACAAAATTAAAATTATAAAATGGCAACAATTTACCCATCACACTATATATATAATATGTCATCTGAGTGTATAGAGTTATCTGCCCTTGGAAGGTATAAATGCAAGTGACAAGGAAGTCGCCATTTGCTTATTCAGTATTTCTCAGAAGCATGTCCAGTGGATGTCTTCTGCACTTTACATGTTGCTGTGAACAGGGTACTTTAAAGCAATGAAAACTTAAAATCAATGATCATGGAATTTACCAAATGTCAAGGCTTACCTGTTACCGGTCACCAGAGTATTTTAAACTAATGAAACAACTTGAGGAGCTACAACAGGAAGACATTGAGCTCAGGAAGAAGATGATTCACGGTCACCCCAACAGTTCACATGTTAAGAAACCTGAACAACCCTCTATAGGGCTAGACACCACATTGTTTTTGGATACATGGACTCGATACAAGGAGATATGCAAGTTGGAAGACCCAACTGTAATCTGGAATGAACTATGGGTGACCTGTACACCAGAAACAAACAGGCTATTATTTGAATTAGTAGAACCTACAAGACTCAACTCTGATATGGAAGAGAGTCTTTTACAACAGATATGACTGGTCACAGTGAAGGGACTACACAAAAAGGTCCATCAACAGATATCCACTCCATGACGCAGAATGAAGGTGAGTCAGTGACACATTTTCTTGCTAGATTACATGGCCAAGCAGGGTTTTGTGAGTTCAGCAACAAATGTCCAAATGAACAAACTTGTGGGCAGTGAGTGGACTACTTAGAAGACGTGGTTGCCGGGCAGATGAGAGCAGGGCTTCCCAATCCAGAGTACCGAAGTAGAATATTGGCAAAGGCAGCCTCCCTTGTCACCTTGGAGCAGAAATTCAACTGATTGGTTTGCCTCGAGACAACAGACAAGTCAACCTCTCACTTCCATGATGCTACGCACCCTCTTGTGTCATCCAATGTGCAAAGGTCGGACCAGAAACAGCCATCCCAGGAGACCAAGACCCAGTTGACTCTGCAGTACATCAAACCCTGCAGTGGATGTGGAAAGACTTCACACCCAGGGGGCTCAATAAACCAGATGGATTGCCCTGTGGTAAAACTGAAATGCCAGTTCTGTGGAAGGATGGGGCACATGCAAAAGGTGTACCGGAAGCTTGCGAAATCCAAAGCAGAAGCCACAAGCAAAACACCAAACAGTGAGGAGTCATTAATATTTACCAACAGTAATCCAAAAGATCAATTTGACCGCTGGAGCAACAGGCACAACAGCATGTGGTTGACAAATGTGCCCCATCTCGAGTGAAATGGGAAAGTTTCAAAGGAGCTCCCCAGAGCTACCCACCTCAGTGAAAGTAGAAGTAACCATGATGCCTGGAGTTCATGCTACTTTTGGATGGGTAACCAAAGAAGCCAGTAATCCCACATGCTCATCCCATCCTTGCCTTTGTGGATACAGGGGCCCAGATTTGTTTGACTGGACCCAGATTCAGAAACTCCTTGGGTACCCAGATGGATATCTGGTATCAACCACTCATCGGATATGAGGCATAACCAATAACTGGTTACACATCAAGGGTGTCTTATTTCTGTGTATAAAAGTGGGGACAAAGGAGACGTGATAAGCTATATGTGTATCCAATAACACATCCAGCTTCTAGTTGTCACAGACTGCGTTGAAGGATCTGAACCTACTGCTGTCATTTCCCGACATCACTGTTGCAGAACAGCACGTCAACAACTTTGGAGGAAATGGCTCCATGTGGATGCTTGCATAGAATGCCTGTTCCAACGAATCCAGAAACCATTCCATTCAAACCAATCTAAGCCAATAGACACAAGCTTCAACAATGGTTACTGGAGTACTTTAAGTCTAGTGCCTTTAGCATATGCCCACATTAACCACTGCAAACAATGGAGGAGAAACCAATTGATATCAAGTTCATCCCAGACATGAAGCCAACGGCAATTCACACACCAATACCTGTCCTCCACCACTGGAAGAAAAGGGTAAAGGAGGAGCTGAACAGAGATATTGTGCTAGGTATAATAGAACTGGTGCCAGTAGGCACCCCAACTACCTGGTGTTCAAGGATGGTTGTTGCACTTAAAAATGACGAATCTCCAAGGCAGACAGTAGACTTACAAAAGCTAAACAATACCACTATATGGGAAATACATCACACATCATCCCCATTTAACCAAGTATCTATGATACTTATACACACTAGAAAAACGAACCTTAATGCATGGATCAGATATCACAGTCTACTGCTATCCCTAGCTGCACAAAATGCTACCATATTCATCACTGAGTGGGGTCAATACAAATACTGCTGGGCTCCTCAAGGATTCCACAGATCAGTGGACGGTTATACCTGTCAGTTTGATGATATCACCGTAGACATGACTCAAAAAACCCGATATATAGATGACAGCCTACTATGGGACGATTTGATAGCATCCTCATTCTGGCACATGGTTGAGTACATTAATCACTGCAAGGACAAGGGGATTGTATTTAACCCAGACAAGTTTCTTTTTGCCAAACTGGAGGTGGAGTTTATGGGATTTCTGGTCACCAACAACAGTGTTAAGCCCACGAAAAGGATGACAAAAACTATTCTCCACTTCCCTACACCTATGAGTATCATCAGCGTCAGGTCCTGGTTTGAACTCATGAATCAGATGTCATATGCATTTTCATAAGCTGAAGTTATGGTTCCCTTCTGGAAGCTATTAAAGACAAAGAACAGAAAGTTCTATTGGTATGAGATACTGGAATGCCTATTCCAAGAGTTGATAGAGTGATAGTAGAGAAAAATGAAAAAGGTATTTGAACATTCGAAATGAACAGACCAATGGGACTAGCAACTGACTACAGTAAAACTAATTTCTTATTTTAGAAACATTGTAGATGCCCCAGCAAGTTGAACATGGGTTGTGGGGATTGTTGCTGTAGGATTATTCTGACTGTTTCCCGTTTCACCAATGACTCTGAATCATGGTACGCACCAGTGGAAGGAGAAGCCTTAGCCCTTGCTGATGGGCTAGAATCATGCCAAATGTATATACTTGGGTGCTTGGATTCACTAGTGACAGTAGATCATTTACCACTGTTAAAAATATTTTTGGACCAGGCCTTGGAGAATATTAAAAACTCCTGCCTGTTTAACTTCAAAGAGAGAACGATGATGTACAGATTCCAGATAAAGCACCAACTCGATTTAGCACCCAACTGCACCTCCAAAATATCTGGCAGGGACACCACAAGAAATCCCTGACTTAGTGCCACATCGCGCATGGACGGGCGTCCCTTCATGAACCTCCGGTGGGCATCTACTCTAGACCGCTCTCCTCAACTAAAAAAAACACTATGAAAAAATCAAACAAAATAGCAAAACAAAACCAGCTACTCTGAAAACGTCCAAACCTGTCTGTGTCTCTTTCACTAACATACAAGGCATCCGCACTAACTTTCATAGCGTAGAATCTTTCCTCCAAACTAACTCACCTGATGTCTTAACCCTATGCGAAACTAACCTTGACCCTTCTATCCCCTCCTCTGAGTTTTATGTTCCTGGTTACCTTCCCCTCTTCAGGAAGGACTCCAATGTCCATATGCATGGGCTTGGTGTATATGTCAGCGAACACCTCCCCCTAGCTAGAGTGACATCTCTTGAATCCCTGGACCAGTCTTTCATGTGCTTCCATCTCTCACTCCTAAGCTCAGTGAGCTATCTTTTCTTCCTCTACCACTCACCCTACTCCTCTGACTGCTCAGTACTTGGCAGCATCTCTGACAATATTGACAAGGCCATTTCTTCTCACCCATCTGCCCATATCTTTGTATTTGGTGACTTTAACGCCCACCACACTAAGTGGCTGGAAAACTCTGTCACCGACCCTGCTGGTGTCCACAACATTAATTTTTCAATCTCCCAATCCCTTACACAAGTGGTGGACTTCCCCACGCATTTCTCCAATAGCCCTAACGGAAGGGACTTGCTACTAGACCTCTGCTTCACTTCCATCCCAAAGTCCTGCACCACCAGACAGCTCTGCCCTCTCGGAAATTCTGACCACGCCATATTTTCTGTCAACATCTTGTTCCACTCCACCCCTACCCAAGAAACCCAAACTCAAACCAGCAGAATATCCTACTGCTATCAAAGAGCAGACTGGGATTCATTCCGTGACTTCCTCTGTGATGTCCCTTGGAACAATGTTTTTAGTCTTCTCGTTGAAGACTGTGCATCAGAGGTCTCCTCCTGGGTTAAGACTGGCAGGGATGAAAGCATCGATGCCAGGAAATTTCAGCTTAAATCCTATTCGTCTCCCTGGTTCTCACCCACTTGTTCAGCTGCCATTGGCCACCGGAATCACTTCTTCCGGCTTTACGGACCAAAACAGGCGCTCTTTCGCCTCAGCTTGTAATAAGTGCTAAAAGGTACTTTGCGAAGCTAAGATGCTGTTTGCTGCCAGAGTGAAGCAATGCATAGCATAGCATCCTCTAAGTTTGGCGCCAAAGACTACTGGCGCCTCTGTAAAAGCGTGTTTAATATGAGTAAGTCTTCAATATCCCCACTAATCAACGAGTTTGAGGTCCTCACCTCCTCAGTGGACAAGGCTGAATGCTTTGCCTGTAGATTCTCAACTAACTCGTGTCTGGACTTGTCTGGAGTCTATACACCCGACTTCCCACCTAGAACAGAGGCCCAATTGAATGACGTCCACATCACACCCTCACTGATTTCTAACATAATCTCAAAACTTGACCCTCACAAAGCGAGTGGTGGGGATGGAATCCCAATCATAGGCTTGAAGAAATGTGCCCCTGAACTCTCCTCTGTCCTTTCTAAGCTCTACAACCTCTGCCTATCCTCCTCCTGCTTTCCTGCCTGTTGGAAGTCTTCTACTGTGGTTCCAATATTTAAGAACACTGGTGAACCCTTGAACCCCGCAAATTACCGTCCTATCAGCCTTCTTCCGATCTTTGGCAAAGTGTTCAAAGCCATTATCAATGCCAAGGTTGTTCAACATTTCACAGCCCACAGGCTACTCTCAGACAAGTAATATGGCTTCCGCTTCACAAGGTCTACTGCTGATATGCTAATGACCATCACCGAGTATATATACCAGGCTCTCGGCAAGAATGGTGAAGCCTGAACCGTCACCTAAAGCATTCGACAAAGTATGGCATGCTGGCCTTCTACGGAAACTGCAAAGCTACGACATAACTGGACTTTTGTTGGACCTAATCCAGTCATTCCTCTCTAACCGCTCTCTGAAAGTGGTATTGAACGGACATGCCTCTCAGAACTATCCTACAAATGTGGGTGTCCCCAAGGCTCTATCTTAGGTCCTACGCTCTTTCTAATCTACATCAATGATCTCCTCGATGCCATAACATCCCAAGTAGGTATGTACGGTGACAAGGCAAACCTTGCTGCCAAGCTTGAAAAGGACCTCCAATCCATGGTGGATTGGGGTAAGAAATGGCTTGTAAAATTCAATTCTTCCAAAATGAAGCTGCTATCAATTAACCACTACAGACAACCACACCTCCCCGCCATTAGCATGGAACAGGCTTGCCTCCCAGAGAGTAAATCACTACGCCTGCTTGGTCTGACACTCTCAGCAGACCTCAAGTGGAATGACTACGTTGAATCCATTGCTAAATCCGCTGCTATGAAAGTCGGCTCTCTGTGCAGGGCCTGGAAATTCTTTCCGCCTGAATCTATCCTGCACATATATAAATCTATTGTCTGCCCGTGTATTGAATACTGCTGCCACATCTGGTCGGGTACCCCTGCTATTCTCCTCGGGCTTCTTGACAAAATACAGCAGAGAATTTGTAATGTGATCAATATCGACTTAGCTGACCGCCTGCAGTCACTCTCTCACCGGCGTGACATGGCTTCCCTGTGCCTCTTCTATAAGTACTGTCACAGCCTCTGCGCAGATGAACTTAAATCACTTGTGCCCCCTAGGTGCGAATTTGCACAAGATACTAGATTGGCAACTAGGTCCCACCCCTTTTCAGTGAAACTGATGAAATGTAACCGCAATTTTTACTCCAACAGCTTCTTTTCTTGCAATTTCCGCCTGTGGAATTCCCTTCCACATGATTGCTTCCCCGACGGCTACAACTTCCAGGTGTTTAAATGTAAGGTCAATAGACACCTCCTAACACACTAACTCGCACCCATTCCCTCCAACACTCTCCCTACGTACCTCCTAACTCATCATCCCTCTGACATTTCCTATACCCAATCGCTCTATGTAGCCCCATGTGCTATAGTGGTAGTGGACTGCCTTGCTTGGGGTGATATGATTAAAAAAAAAATTATTGACACTGCAGTCAAAGTCACCTTCATGTTGATGTATGGAAGTGAAACCAAGCTGAAGGCTCTTAGATGGGAAAGGATTGTCTCTGCCGTGGCCACTGATGAAGAATGCTGGGTCATAGCACACATAATCTCAAATGGCTTCCCTAAATTACGCAACAACGTCCCACCTACAGTTCAGGTTTTCTGGCTTATGCATGAGGAGTTATACTGTTTGAAAGGAGTAACAGTCAAAACCAATAAAATCCTGATATCCCAACAGCTTCGAGCCAAGGTACTGGAATCACTCAATTCTGCACATCAAGGTGTGAATGGTATGCTGGCAAACGCAAGACAATGATTGTTCTGGCCAGATATCACCTGCAGATCCAGAATTTTCATTTCAACAAGTTGTGGTGGACTTTGCGGTCATACAGGGCAAGAGTTATATGGTATAATCTGGCCGGTATATGAGATAGCTGGAAGTGGCCTTAATGTCATCAGAGAAGCCAAAAGCATGTATAACACTATGAGGACCTGGTTCTGCACATATGAAGTACCAAAGAAATATCTTTGAACAGAGGACCCAGATTCAAATCCCAGGAGTATAACTTCTTTCTGAAAAACTGGGGTATACAGAATGCACTTCATCGGGCTATTACCCTTAAAACAATGGACGTGCAGAGTTAACCATTAAAATAGCAAGATGAATACTTGTTAACAATATGAACAGTTGTGGATGCCTATGCCATGATTGGGCTACTCTGGCATTGCTGACCCATCGCAACACTCCTGTTCAGGACCTTCACATGTTCCTTGCTGTAATGCTATATGACTGAATCATTAAGGACCATCTTTTGATCCTAAGGGATAAATACCAAACACAGAAGCAGTGAAATGAAATAGGCAAACTAATGGAGTTGGCATTGGCTAAGAGGCACATGCAAAATGAACAGCTCTACAACCAGCATTGACACCCACTCCGGGAACTTCAAGTTGGAGACTTTGCCCAGATCCAGAACCAGGATGGTAAATACCCCCGTCAATGGACAAAGATGAGGAGGGTCGTAGCGACACATGGTAACTGACCGTACCAGGTGCAAGTGGATGGAAGCAGTCAGATAATGCTACGCAACCATCAATTTCTCTGCAGAATCTACATGGTCATGGATAGTCTGCCTTATGTCACACAGAAAACCTCAGATCTGTCTACAAATCCAGAGCCCCCACAGGAACAACCTCCAGAGGAGCCAATTTATATTTTCAGTAAGAAAATTAAAAATTGATGTAGAATTTATTTGTGTATGAAATAATTATTAATTAATATTTTATATTGTTGAACATGTAAAAGTATCAATATTTCTTATCTAATTTAGTATGATAAAGAAGTTTATGGACATTTGAAAAATCTTTAATATACTAAGATAAATTTGTCTGAAATTAATATTGGTCATGTAATTCACTGTATACTTTTAAATAAAAGGAAAGCAAAAGTAATTGTAACAAAAACAATTTAGATGTATAAATTCATGGATACTTGTAAAAACTTGTTTTTCATGTACTGTTCAGATAAATCTTTTTCTTAAAACATTTCCAAATCTTGGCCTACTTCTTTCTGTAAAGATTTTTCAAGTCTTCAAGATTTCTGTTATTCCAATAAATAATAAATAACTTAGGATTTAAATCTGGAGTTGGTGAGGCCAGTTAAACACCTTTACATTGTTTCTTACAAATTATTCAGAATTTGATTTTGTTATATGTTTCAGTTTATTATTAAAGATTCAGCTATTCTCCATCAAGGGGTGCATTGAAGATCAAAGAATTCTCTGCTGATACATCAGTTTCTTGAATGAAATGAAGAAAAAAATACTTCTATTCTCTTTTGTCCCTCCCCTCTGCACATTGGTTTATAGTTTGAAACATTTTTTCTCTATTTAGGATGATGTGTGTTGTAACCAAAAATTTGGCTTTAGTTTTGTTTGATTAAAGAACTTTCTTTCATAAATCATTTAGTTTTGTCAAGTGTTTATGTGTGAAATTTAATCAATTTGCCATGTGCACCTGTATTATCAGAAGGCTATTTAATGGCCTTTTAGAACTTTAAACTATTTTGCTGCAACTTATCACAAATAGTTCTTTTGATAATCAATGTTTCAGATGCTTTTAAATCTTCTTGATAATCCTTTGATAATCATTGCTTTTTGGTTGTCTTTCCTTTGCATTATTCTGAATGTTCATTCAGATTCTTTATTTGGAGCACCATTTCCTATAAAGTTTCTTGTAATCCTAAAGTTAGTCCATTTATATATAACTAGCATAATGGTACCAAAACAGATATTTTTGTTCTTAATAATGTACTTGCAGTTGAAGCCATCAGAATAGTATTTCATTCTTTTGTTATGTAGTGAACATTTTGAATTTAACTTGAATGACTAACATATTTAAAGAATATTGATTTTATAGAATTAATGTATTAGTTTTATCTGGAATATCTAAGAACTTTCTCTATTAGCATAAAGCTTAATAAGTTTTCATAGAATGGTTTTACAGTTTCTATATGCAACATCTATTAGTTGTGAGGGACCATGAATCTGTACCCAAAAAGTTGTGCCTCAGCTGCTGATGACTGTGCAGCATCTGTTATGGCTGTACAGGTTCATATATATATATATATATATATATATGTACATAATGGTTTATAAAAATATTTTATATAGGTACTTAATTATATATCATCACTGTTGACTTGTTAAACCATTGTCAATGTTTACTCTGAAATTTAATCCATAGTTGTCGTACCAGAAGGAAAAATAGTTTCATACTTTTCTCAAGTGTATTTGCACATAAGTCAATGTGATGAACTTGATTAGAATTTGCTCATCCACATAATAAATATTTTTATATGGTATCAGTCGGTCTGGAGAAACCAGGGATCTGTGCCCACAAAGTTATACCTCAGCTGCTGATGGCAGTGTGGTATCTTTTATGGCTCTACAGGTTCACTTTGTAATGACATTCTCAACTGCAATGAATGCATATGAAAACACTCTTCCCCTGTCACCATGTTGTTTTCTTTCCATTGAGCATGCCTTCTTTTGATAGCAAGCCTCCATTTCTACTCATTCAAGCCCACAATGTAAATCGCATCTCCATTGTGAGTGATCTTTATTGACATCTTCCAACCTCTTGATGTCCATGCCTATTGCCCTCATGTCATTTTTGCAGACATCCTTGAAGTGAAGATGAGGTCATTCTCTTGCCAGGTCTCTGTACAGAAAGATGTTTAGAATCCTCCCATCCAGCATATGATGTACATGTCCAAAACACTGCTATTAGAGAAGGGTGTATAGTCTGGGGAACTGAACATAGTGAGAATTACACCATTGGTGACCCAGTCAGACCAACTGAAACCAGTTGAAATTATTTCATTGAAGAACCTATCTGTAATTATTTAATTCTTACTTTATATTCTCTAATTCCACAAAAATATATTGTCTTAATTTCAGATAAATGTATGCTGTTTCACTACATAAATATTGAGTTAATATAATGTTAATACCATTAATCCAACTTTATTTTAAGACTAGTTTACCACTTCCAAAAATAATGACCTCAAAATGTTTTATATTTTATAAGTAAAATTCATTTACTTTCCATTTATTTACCAGATAAAAATAATGTCAACTGAAAATAAAGAATAAATTGTGCCATTTTTATTTATCAAATTTAGAATAACATCTGTATGTAGTTGACTCTTCTTCTGATGTTGAAAAGGAGTTAACTCACAGTAAATAATAACATTATATCAGATGTTCTTATGCAAGTCCATGTTTTCACAATAAAATTGGCATTAACAAATTGATTGGTAAAATTCTGAGGATATATTTATATTGTAAATGTGCCATAAGACTTTTAGTCTATAATTTTATTAAAAATATTTACAATAACCAATTTGGTGATTTAAGATTTTATTATGAAATTCAGTGGTTATATAATTTTGTAGTTATTGATATAATTGAAAAGCAACAGCTTATTTAGGGAAAATTCTTTTAATGTCTTTGTTAATATTAAATCTGTTTTTACATTATTACAATTTTTTGTCATGTTCATTGTATTCAATGTTCAACTTTGATACGGAACAGAATAAATAAATAATTGACTGTAATGATTGGTATATCAGTTTTTGTGGAATGAAATCCAAGTTGACAGAGGCAAGTGCAACAGTGACAAAATTTAATGATGACAAGCAGTTGGAATAAAAGGCCTTGTTTTTTTTAATGTCTTAACTAGATCACAGGCTGATTTTCTAGGTTAACAAAAAAATGGTGGAAAAGTTTTAGTTTGGTTAGAAATTGAGATTGAATTAATTTTTTTTTTTTTTTTTTTTGCCAAAAGATGTACTATGCTTCTCTGTATATAGACCTGGCTTTACTGTTCTATATTATATTTGAATATTTGTATATTTTATGATTTGGACTGATGGATTCATTTTGTTTCTTTGTTTTGATGACAAGGCTGGCTAACACCAACAATATCTGACATCAAGTTTCAACCCTTTTACTGTTAAAATAGTCAAATGTAATGGCTACTTCTACTCATCAGTTTCTTTTCCCACACTTCCCACCTTTGGAACTCTCTTTCATATACTTGCTTCCTTGATAGCTACAATCTCAAAAAAATTAAACGCAACATCAATTGCCATCTCCTGCATCTCTAAATTCCATCCACCTCTTATCTTTTCTTAGGCATCACTTGTACCCTGTTTTTTTTTCTCACTGTAACCCTGTGTGCACCAGCGGCAGTTCTGTCTTGCTTGGGGGTGAAATGATCATATAAAAAAAATAGAATAAACGCAAATGGCAAATTCTTTTAGATTCTGCTGATGCCTAACATATCTTATGCCTAACAATCAACTTCTGGGTTCACTTTATGTTAAGAATCTATTTATCAATGTTTCTCCCCCAACCTCTTCAAATCAAACCTAACATTTTCTGAAAATTTCTGCATGTATTTATCACACAAATTCTCTTTCTATGATAAACAGGCAAATATAGACACAAACTGATGGGACAGTCATTGGATTTCTTTTAAGACCTTCTTTCTCAAGGTATTATTTGACCCCAGTTGAAAATAAAATGTTCAACTCAACAGACAAAGTGTTGATATATTTTTGGCACATCAAGGAGATATTCTTACTTTCAAAAGATCTTGATCAAATTGAAATATATATATATATATATATATATATATATATATATATATATATATATATATAAAGCAAAACTTTGAAAGTAATTCCAGATTTAGTTTTAATTCAAACTTAGTGTCAATAAAATAAAAAAAAGTTCTTATTGATTTTAACGCTCTAAATTTTATTAATTGCCAGTATTAACTTCTGTCTCCTTAACTATGAAAGTAAATGACCTTAGTGATATTAAAATAGCTGTCATAAAAAAGATTTTTATAAACTATGTTAAATTAATGTCTTCCTGTACAACAGTTTTCTATAAAGAATTATATAATATTAAACATGTTATAATGAGGACCTTGCTCATTGTTATAGATGAACAAGTGAAATTATATTTGCAAGCCACAAGAAAAATTCTATTAATTCATTCCATTGTTACCAGATAAGTTGGGATCTCTCTATTCAGGGTTTTGTTGCTATATAAGTGTTAAGTGTTGGGATTTCAAACATTTCACAACAACAGCAACAAAACATCTTTAAATAAAACATGAAAAGGGTTATTTTTTGAAGGAAATGTAAAAACAGACCTTCAGTTGATGAAATAACATTTATATATGTATATTTTTTAAAATATACAATGCAACAAAATTTTCCATTTACCTTGAAGTGAAGTCTGTTTTATAAAGTAATTAAGTATTCTTAGTGCTTTGTGAAATGTGTGAACAGGCTTACCTTATGATGGTTAGTCTAATATGTTTGTAAATCCATAGACAAAAGCTTAGTATAGTAGGTAGTTGCTGGTTAATCTCTTCTATTTTGTGCATGGACAAGGCTTTAGTCAGCAGCTGCTGGCTGTCTCACTTCCATTGTGTGTGTGTGTGTGTAGGTGATTGTGAGTGTACACATGTGTAGATCAAACTGGCCTCCAAAGTAAACCTCAAGAAGTCTGCTACTATATTTATATTCATAAGAAGATTCAAAATAGAGGTGTGTACTTTTGAATACAAGATTTTCATTGGTTAGAAAATAATTTCAACTGGCTTGTAAAAATATTTTTCTTGTATTTGTGAGAGTGGAAGCAGGATTTATTATTGTTATTTAGAAAAGGTTCTAAAAATAACATGTGACAGGTCTACAACTATGTGTGCAAGTATTTTGATAGTATTTGCCCTTGTAATAATTGTTTATCTAACAAAACTTCTGACAGGATTTTATTGGTTGAAAACTATATATATAATTTAATTCCTATAGATGCATTCTGATTTATATAAAGATGATAAGTCAGAAATAGTATAACCCATAGCTGTATAACCACTGTAGATAGTAAAGACCCATCATGTTCTACAATAAATTGAACACTTTTCCACCTTGTTGTTACTGACAATACCTCTCCACAAAAAACTTTGTAAAATACTAATGTTTTACAACAATACTTTTGTCTTTTGAGAGATTTTCATTTTCTTGATAATTAAAAAAAAAATATACTAGTTATATTTGGGTATTTCTTTTCAGAAGATTGACATACCATGTCTTTAAGCACTAGATACATAATGTAAAACTATGAGTTACCTGACATGGCCTTGACAAAAACACTTGTTAGGAGATGTCTTTTAAATGTAAAAAACATCAAACATTTTCATCCTTGTCCTCTTTTTAACTCTTGTTCCAAATGTAGTTCAACATAAATAAAGAACATTGCCAATGGTGTGCATTCACTTTCTTGATCCTATGTCGACGTTTGAACTCTCATACACACACGTCTATCACACATTTATTTCATGCACACACACAACAACCACATTCTTACATTTAGTTTTAATGTTTTTCCTTTCATTACAATTGTGTACACATACAAATACTTTTGTTAATAGTATTGTCATTTGTTTTAACTTTTTTTTGTTAGCTATTTTTACTCAGACTTACATAAGTCCACAAATAATGTTTGCAAGATAAATGTTCTAGAAATCTACAAATATTTACTGTAAAACAATCATATACCTCACATCAAAAGAATTGATTCTAACTACTCAGTGGTGAGTTATTTTTACCCAAATATCATAGAATCCTGCAACAAGTACATCATCCATGGCAGCCCTTCAAATTTCTAAATTTGCATCAGATTTTGGCTGACAAGACAACAGTTTTCTACCACTCCTAATGCAAAAAACATAACAAAGAATGTTAAAAAAAAGTCTTGGCAACATTTATGTTTAAAACTAATCAATCCACTATTAATAAAATGTGTTTCAATCTAGGATCTCATGAATTAAATGTCTTTAAATTGTAAAGTCATTTTTGCCATATGACACTAAAATCTAATTCATAGTCACTGCATATGATGAGACATAAAGTTTTAACTACACAAAATTTTACACTAGCTCTCTTTGGAAACAATGAATGATAGTGAAAATGTTCAGCATCTAACACAATTTTGGCAAATACCTTTACAAGTTTCCAGCTGAAATTAAATGATTTGACACCATGAGAAATGCACAAAAAAGATTAAGAGACATCCCATTCTGTTTAATAAAAGATGTTCAAACAAAGTATTTCTTAAATATTTTTTATAAATTGTAATGTCCCTTTAATATGTAAGCAATCTATGAACTGTCATGACTACCAGAAAAAGATAGAGGTGTGATTTTCTCTTGCTTTCTTCATAGTTTTCAATACAGAGTAGTTTTTCTCTTAGACTGGCTGCCACCCAAGACTAGAGAACCCAATTAACCCTGCTATTTAACCTATTGCTGAGAGAAGAAAAAATGGATTCATGTCTTTTCCCAAGAGCTTTAGTGCAAAGGTGAATGTAACTAGCTAAGCAGGAATTTTAACTTGACTTGCTGATTCCACTTTCTGTGTGGATAACCATTATACTGTCTTCACCATTTATGGGCAAACTGTGACCAGAGGGCCACGTGTAGCCTGTTTGGCTTTCTGAATGGCACACTAATTTTATGCAGAAAATAAGGTTTATTAAAATTTTCTTTGTTTAGTTTCAACCTCACTTGTTTGCTCACATCTTCTCATACATAACCACATACTTAAACAGTGATTAAGTGCAATGTTTCTTGAATTTTATATCTTTTCATTGAAAGAAATGTTTTGACCCTTTTAAGCCATCAGCAGTAAGTATGATCATGTGTGTAAATATTATTTGCCTTAGAAACAGAACATTATTAATATTTTTTTCTCTGGAGAAGAAATTTTAAATATTGTTTCTTGTATTTGTGAATGAATAAATAAGAAACAAATCACTGTCATCTGTGGTAATATTTTACTCGACTTATTTTTTTAATTATTGAGAAATGTTCTTTCAAAAAAAAAAAACAATGTTTTCTATTTTTAAGACAGATGCTTATATACACTCTTCTGCAATGAAAATGACTGAGGCACCTTCAATAAAAAATTTCCTTGAATCTTTTATGTAGTGTGGCCTGCCTTATGATGAGCAGATTTCTTTATAGCTCACTAGTTGAAAAAGGTTGCCTCTACCTGGTCTACACTTTTCACCACCTAAATATACTTTGTTTAAAATATATACACACACATTGTTACTTGTATGTGCAAACGTTCATGTTGTGTGTGTCTGTCAATATATACAAGACTTTTTTGCTTTTGTTAGGTTTAAAAAATGCCACAAATTTAATTTTCTGGTGGAATTGTTGTGTGTTTTACTAACTTCAATTGCCAGAAGAAGAAAATTGAATTTTCTGATTTAGAAGCTCACATTCTTTTATTTGTGTTCTTTTTTTCTCTGTTTAAGTTTCATTGGGGGAAGCAGAACAAAATGTGGTGTTTAATTGTCTAATAACTTTTATGCCATTCTGGACACCAACATTTAGAGAGGTAATTTAATTTGCAAGGAACAAGTTTCTAAATTAAAGAAAGTGATTAGCATCTTAGATGGATTGATAAAAGGAAGATATTCAGATAGAGAGAAAAAAGAGAGGAACCTTGGTTATAAACAATAGATGGGTTTATAAAAAGCTATGATCAGAGAAAAACAGATAATAAATTGAAGTAAATATGAATATTTTCTGCCTGAAAAAATATGTAGCAAAATATAAATCTTATTCTTTCATCTTTGTAGAGCTATTTTATATAATGTTAAATGCAATAAGTTTTATGAAATGTAACTAGCATTTTAAGAAATATTTTAACAATAAATATTGAAATTTACTGTTTGAATTGAAGAAATACACAATTATGAGACTTGGCATATAATTTACAATGACTAGCCACTCATATCTGAGTATGACTGTTTTGCTAGGGCAGCTGTTACAGATTCCTGTTCATGTGTATGTAAACTTGTTTAACACTCAAAAAGCCCACCTGTGGTTTATACTGCAACTATGTTGAGGGGACCTTAGTTACAGTTTTTGAGAGAGAGCACATCATCTAACCTGATTAACAGTTTGAACAAGGCCAGTATGCTTGCACCCTTGGTCACGATGACTTGTGAATTTGTGCTATCATAACAATTGATGAAGAATTCCTTTTTCCTAGTTTCACTCACAAGACATGAGTCAAGCTGTGGTATGATTTTCAGGCACTTACCTATTCAGTTCAATACTATCAAGAAGTCTCCTGCTTGAAAAATTGCCTATAGTGAGACTTAAGACCCAGATCACATCAAATGTTCTAATCCAGGGGTGTTCAAGGTTTTTTTTTTTTTCAAAGAGGGCCAGATTTGATGAAGTGAAAATGCATGAAGGCTAGCCATTCTGTTTGGCATTCTTTGAATCATTAAAAGCGCTAATAGAAAGGGTGAAGCTGAGATCTGGATTGACATATATAGGCCAGGTCTCCATCTATCTGGTGGGAGAAAAAATGAATTAATACCTTTCTCAATGGTATTTGTGTATCAGCGAATGAGTCAAATTTGTTTCATTCGTTTATGATTAGGAAAGACATTAATCCGTCTTTTTTCTCTCCAGCTATTGGGTGAATAGCAAGAAAGAATGGGTTTTATAGTTTTGATTAGCAACCAGTCTACCACAGAAAGTAATGGCAACCTAATGTGAGAAAATCTTATGCATAGTCATTCATGTCTCAAAATATGATCGTCCAAGTGTGTATCACCTATGGCAATTAACGTGTTAAATATTTGTTGGATGATATTTTTGAGAATCAAGAAATTTTTGTCAATGAAGTGTATTTGCACTTGGTAACAGATATTTTGAAATTTGAGTGAAGTGTATTTTGTTGAAAAATGTCAATCAGGTGTACAAAAGGGAAAACATTTTTAGATTTGGATTTTTATTTTGTCTACCAGGGTCAGAAAGTTATGCCCTAGATTCAAGTTTGTACTGGAAGATAGCTGACAATGGCACGGAAGTGATGTCAAGCTGACAGAAAACTTTTAGTGGGAATTGCACTTCGATTTCAGATTACAACCATTGAAACGTATGGTTGAGTAAAATCGGGTCTCCCCAATATGGGGGTGCTGACAACTCTGACTAAACAACCTCCTAACCCATGGCGTGACACCAAAGATGTTTTACATGAAAAAGGAAAATAAAATATATTTTATATTTTATTTGCATCTGGGTCTGGTCCTATTGTTTTCGACATAGGCATTTATTACAGATTGTGTTTGTTGTTGCTGATGGTGACAATGAAGAACAAAGAAGTAGTTTTTGAAATGATTATGTGAAACTGATTTTTGTGAAAAAGTCAGGTTGAGTGGTCTCTAGCCAAGTAATTTATAAGTTGAAAGTTAATTGTTGCCAAAGAAGTTTGAGAATAATCGCCATAAAGGTAGCAAGGAAGGCCACAGAATTTACGAAGCTTAATTTTTGTCACCAGTTATTGATTGCAGATTTGCAGCATTTGTTAAGTTATCATTCGTCACATCGTGAGACAGACAGAGAGAGCTGTCGGTGTCAACTGCATCACTCGTTGTCACACAGCAGCTCAATGAATTCTAGCTGCAGCTGATCTGGAGCATCATTTGGCTTAAAAGAAGAATGGAAAAGAGAAAAACAGGATCACTTTTTCAATAATTGCAGAATCCAAAAGGTGTTGTTTGAACTCCTTAACTAGAGATTCAATGTTATATCTCCATATTTGTGCACTGTTGTTGTCCTGTGGAAAACTGGTCATTATTTCTGAGAAATGTGTGGTATTGGCCTGCATGACGAGTATCTTTAGAAAACTTGCAGCTTTATTCTATAGACCTTAATATGTGAATATCATTTGTTCAACATTGCATCTTGCCCCTGAAGAACTATGTTCATGTTATGTCAACTAAACACCCCAAATCATTCAAATAAACAGGATCAGATAAACTGGTCTCTGGTGTCTCTTCTCTGTTCAAAATTATTTTATTATAATTTCTTCCCTGAGAGAATGGAAACACTGAATTACACACCACCAACTGAGCCATTTGACATTGTTATGATATACATCATCTCCATATTCAGCCTGGATGTTGAGTAGAAACTTTTTAAACTGGCTGTGACATAGTCTTAGAGAAAATAAAATGAATAGTCCTCATCACTGGTTTCATATCATAATATTTGAGATATTTAGCACAGAAAACTTGTTGGTGAATAATACAATGGAGATTTATAGCTTTACCTCTCTCTTTGCATATTTTGTTACATATTATGGTTGATAATCTGTTTTTTTTTTTTTTTTTTTTTGCCAGCTATAGCAGGTGAACTATTCATAATAATCCCAGTGACTTCACTCCACAGTAGTTTCATGCCATCCACACTGAAACTAGCAGAACTAAATAAATTTCTTCCTCTTGTTTTGTCCTTAATGCACTTGGGGTTAAATAGCTTTTCATTCATGTTTATTGCATTGTTCCCACCTCTCAAAAAATCAGCAATCAATGTTGGATGCATTCATTGCAGGCTAACAAAAAAAAATTGCCCTTCTGTCCACCAACTGTCTCTTAATATCTGACGAAATATTTTCAATTATCTCTTTTACAGTGTTACAAACCAAGCAAAAATTGGCAAACTTTTACTCCTTTTTGGAACAGATATGATATCATCATTTTCATAACACAGTATTTGATAAATTCAGCTTCTGCAAAAGGTTTGCAGTATTTTGTGATTAGCATCGCCATATCATAGCTCACCTTTGTGGCCTTTTCATTTGATTCTCCAGTTCTTGTGAAAAAGTGCTTTTGTAACATTAAAACAGCTTCTAGATACTTCATTTTTTTTTTTTTTTGCTACAGTCACTTCCTGTTAGTTTGTCATATTTGGTAGCATGCTTTGATTGGAAGTGTCTCTTGATATTAAATTGCTTAGGAGCAACCAGTTTCTTGACAAATTAGATAAAAATAGTTGTTTCATATTTCAATAAAATGTACTCCAATTTCCACCAGTCTCAGAAGTGGCAACTCTTGTAATCAAGTTTCCTTTTTTATTTAGAGTTACCATTTTATAATCTACTGAAAAAGGGTCCAGCAAAAAAAAAATTGTTGAAAAAAATCTAAAATGTTTTTCAATGAAAAAAAAAAAGATTTAAAAAAAAAAAAGTAAGAAACACAAATTTTTATATTACCAAAAAAATGAAAAAATACAAAAAAATATAATAGATATAAAAATAAATAAGACAAAAATAAAGATTAGCAAATAGTATAAAACCAAGAATATAACTTCTTTCTTTGAATAGTAATAGTAACCTTGCAAAAATATCTACTGGAATGTTTCCATATGATATTGAATCAATTAACAGTTTAAAAAATAAAATGAAAACTGATTTTAAAATAATTATTTTTCTTAAAAGTAGAATTTTAAAACTTGGATGTTTTTCAGATGTAAATTGAAGGCTTTTTTTTCAAATGAGTTGTTCATAAGTTTTTACAAACAAGAAATCAGAAGAAATGATGATGCAAAGATTTTCTATGAATGCAATATTTTAGTTTAGATATAGTTAGTTGTTCTTCTAATCTTCTAAAATTTATTTTGCTATTTAGTAAACATAGTTTAGTATGGCACATGGTGAAGTATAAAGGGCATGACTATTAATCTAGTGTGAAGTTCTCTAAATAAAGAGTGTGTTGTGTTGCTTGCTTTGGTATAATTAGAAGATAACACAAACTTGAATTAATCATGTTTATTTTTGGTATAAAACTAGGTTTTTACATCAAGTTACAACCTTTAAATTTTGTGCGGATACAGGAGCAGACTAGCTAAATTCTCTTCACTGTGGAATGCTAGTCGTAAATGAGCCTATCCCTTCTGGACTCTAGTGGTCAACTGACAGGCGTCTTTCCTTTTCAAATCTCTTACACAAAACTACTGTCCTTAACTCCTACTTCTTACTTCTACTCTTACTCCTACTCTTACCAAAAGAAACAGTTCCTTATTTTGCCACCCAATTTTGAATTCTTGGAATCAGTGTGTCTACCTTTTTCTATTTTTAGAACAATTGCCATTTTATAAACTATAACAAGTGTATTATCCCAACTTTTCCAGTATGTTGAGAAAAGCAGCATTCAATACCATAGTTTTATCTTGGATTGAGCATCAACTTCTGGCCTTGTTTGGAAATATGTAATATATGAGTAGCCACATTTTATTATATTTATTTGTTATGTAACATTTAGTTTAACCTACCCTTCAATTGTAACATCCAAACTAACATTGGTAAACTATTCCTTAACTTAGTTCACAAACATTTCTACCATTCATTCATACTAAAACAAGTCTTCAACAAAAACAATATCAAAGTTACTTATAGTTGTGTTAAAAATATAGATAAAAATATTTCACAGCATAAATCTATGATATCAAATTTGGCCCACATAAATAACATTCGTCAGCCAACTAATAGTAAAAATGATCCTTCTAAAAATAATTGCAACTGCTGAAAAAATAAAGGCTGCCCATTGAATGGCCAATGTATGTCTGACAGTATTGTTTATTGAACTCTAATTCATTTGGATGATAATGATGTTTAATTTTACTTTGGAAGCACTTCTAACAGGTGAAAGATAAGATTTAATAACCATATGTTGTCTTTAAACAACAGTAAATACAGCAAAAGTACTGCTTTAGTCATACATTATTGGAAATTAAAAAACAAGAGCAAGAACCTAATTATTACCTGGAATATCCTAGCTAAATCCAAACATTACAATGGAAAAGGAGATAAATGTAATCTATGCCTTTTAGAAAAACTTGTCATCTTAAACCATATCAATAATCCAAATTTGCTTAATTAAAAAAGGTGACTTCATGACCATATGCTGACATAGATAAAAATACTTAATTAAATTCTTAAACGCACATTGACATCGATTCCTCTTTACATTTGCCTATTTCTTTCTTTCTTTCTTTCTTTCTTTCTTTCTCCCAGAAAATTACTTTTAAGATTTATGAATTAAGCCCCTTTTCTTTTTGCCACTTACATTTGTTTGATTTTTGATTCTTAATTCTATATTTTACTTCTTAATTTTTCTTTTAATTTTTCTTTTCTTTTCTTTTTTTCTTTTTTTTATTTTAAAATTTTAATTTTCCCTACATTTTTATGTACATGTAATATTTGAATTTTTAAATTTTTAACACTTGTAATTTATGCTTTTTTGATTTCTTCTCCCTGCATTTATTATTTTTATTTTAAATGTTAAAAATTTTATCCATATGTAACTGTATAATTAAATTTTTAATTTTGTTATTAAAAAAGATTTAAGTCCCATGAACATCAAGTGAGCTTAAATGCAAATCTATTAAACTGTCATTTTGAAATATGCATCTGATGATTGCATAACACATGAAACTCCAAGTCATGCCATAGATGTAGGATAATATGTATATCTATTAATATATATATATATATATATATATATTTGACCAATCCCACAAATCTGAGAAAAAGGTTTCTTTGCATCAGCATGAAATTATTTTCTAAATAATGAAAACCTTGTATACAAGAAGTTCACATCTCTATGTGAAATTAGATTTTGGATTCCTTTATCAATACAAAAATAGAAACATGCAACTTCTCAGGGTTCAAAACAATTATGGAGGCCAGTTTAATCTATGTGTGTGTACACACACACCCTCACACAATAGATGACATCCAGCAGCTACTAAGGTTTTGTCTACAAACTGACAAACACATTAGGCTGTCATAAATCAAGTCTGTTCACACATCTTACATTGCACTATGAACTCTTAATTATTTGATAAACATTTTGTTGTTATTATACATCTTTGAAAAGAAGATAAAAATGTTATTTCAACTGACATTCCACTTTTATTTTTTCTTCAGAAAATAACTTTTTTTATCTTTCATTTAAAAGATTTGATGTTGCTGTATATTTGGGATCCCAGCACTCAGTAACAAAAACCTGAGCAGTTCAGATTCCAACAGTATTGCCCAAAAATAAGTGCACTCTTACCAATTTTTTATAAAATATTTTCTTCTGAACCAAACATACCAAATGTTTATTATTTCAAAAGGAACATTGAAAAATCAAAGTCTATATTATCTATTATTTATTGAGAAAATCCATAGAATTGAAACTTCATAACCAGAAATAAACAGTTAAAAAATAAGTACATTCTTGCAAAAAAAATGATTTAAAATCAATAAAAATGGGAGATAGACCATGTGTGCTTCTTGTAATATGCAGATTTAATAGGGCAGTTAATGAAATTTGAGGAATAAAGACAAAATGAAAACAAAATTAACAATAAGATTGATGATATTTCTTATATATTAGTAGGTTTTTATAATATTTTAACAAAGCCTACATGCTTCAATTTCATCAGAAGGCCTACACATATATAATAAATATGAACAATCATACTGCTAGTATTGTTAACATTTTGTTATTCTTCAAATTTTATTAACTGGCCTATGAAATTTTTCTCTCACTTCCTTTCTCTGTATACACACACACACACACACACACACACACACACACACACACACACACACACACACACACACACACATATATATATATAGACTAATTTTTCTCCAGTTTCTCAAAGGATTTTTCTGTTGCTGAGATGATGTGTTATCCCCCGTGGGGATCTTCATATCGAAATGGCCATTCAACATCATTGAATTAATCCTTTTATAATTTTAATTTATATATATATATATATATATATAGTTTTAAGTTATGCTATATTTATGGGGTAAAGGTGGTCAGTATTTGGGATATAGCACAGACATTAAGATCAATACCAAGTTCTGCTGTTTGTATATTTACTGATGTTTTGTATGAATAGTTTCTCTTTCCACTGTCCATCACTTACTGTTATGTATATTTTATTCCTTATCTGCTGTTTTTATTGTAGCTTAATATATTATATTACTTTGCTGCCAATCACTGTTAAAGTAACATTTGTGCTTCCCTCAATATATTAGTAATTTTTCTGTTGTCTTTTTTGTGTGAGAGTAGAATGAAAAAGGGAAAAGAATAAGATTCAGAAAGGATAAGAGAAGTCATGGGAGTCATGGGATAAAAGATGGCAACTGACATTGCATTTAAACTGCTGTAGATTGTAGCTGTCAAGGAAGCAGGTATATGGAAGGGAGTTCCACAGACAGAAAGTGCGAGAAAAGAAGCTGATGGCATAGAAGTGACAGCTGCACTTAGTTATTTTTACAGTAAAAGGGTGTGGCATTGTTGCCAGTCTGGTTGCTCAAATAAATTCTTGTAGAGGGGTCACCAGGGAGCTAACCTCATTGAGCTGCCAGGTTGGAATTGATTATATTTTCTTCTGAAGCTTGTCGAAAACTCCGAGATGAATAGCAGGGGTGCCTGACCAGATATAACAACAGTATTCAGTGCATAGGCAGATGGTTGATTTGTAAATGTGCAAAATGGACTCAGGTGAGAAAAAACTCTTGGCCTAACACGGTAACTTAATCTTCATTGCAGTAGATTTAGCTATTGATTCAATGTAGTCATTCCACATGAGGTTAGCTGAGAGAGTGAGGCAGAGGAGGTGCAGTGCATTGTTTTCAGGGAGACTAGCTAGATTCATGTTAACTGAGGCAGGAGAGACTGTCTATGGTGGTTGACAGATAGCAGCTTTGTTGTAGAAGCATTAAAGTTTATGAACCATTTTTTTACCCCAGGCCACCACAGATTGGAGATTCTTCTCAAGATCAGCAGCGAGGTTATCTCTGTCCACCCTGAAAGATTTCTGACTGAGGTAAAGTAAATGATGGTGTTGTTGGTGTAAAATCCTGCTTAGGATTTGATCACATCATGGAGCCCTGGCGAACACCTGCATTTGTGTGATAGAATCTAGAGGTGTGCCTATTCAAAACAACCTTCATGATGCTTTTGATAGGAGTGATTGAATCAAACCAAGCAAGTGTCCTGTTATACCATAGCCCTGTAGCTTGTGCAAATGGTCAGTGTGTCAAACTTATCAAATGCTTTAGAGACATCCAGGGCAACAGCTTGAGCTTTGCTGTTTTTATTGAAAACCTGGTATATGTACTCGGTGATGGTTGTTAACAAATCAGCAGTAGACTTGGCAAAAGGGAAGCCATACTGTCTGTCCAAGAATAGTTTATGGGCGGTGAAAGGTTATACTATTTCAGCATTAATGATAGCCTCAAACACTTTGCTGAAAATTGGTAGGAGGCCAATAGGGTGATAATTACAGGGGTCTTAGGGTTCTCCTGAGTTCTTAAATACAGGAACCACATAAGAAAACTTCCAGAAGGCAAGAAAACAAAAAGCAGAGAAGCAGTAATTATAGAGTTTAGAGCAGACAAAGGAAAGTTCAGGGGCACATTTCTTTAAGACAGTAATTTATTTTTCTAGAAGAAAAACTTTCAGAGAATTCCTGGAAGATAATTTTCCCAAGGTAAGCAATTTTTGTAATTTTAGTGCTCAATATCAAAGGATATATCATTAAGAGTAATAAATAAAATTCAATTTACAATCAAATCTTTTAACTCAGCATAGAGACAAGATAAGGGAGCATTAAGTTTTATTTATAACTGTACACACACACAAATATATATATATATATATATATATATATATATATATATATACAGACACAAACAGATGTGTGTAAATGTGTGTGTAGATATATAGAAACTGTCATTTAAGTGATCAGCATCATTTCTGTTATGCTGACTTTAATGTTTCATTAACATATAAGAATACTCTCACTCATTAGGTCTTGTTAGGTTTTTCTGCTGATAATTTTCAATATTTTCATGTTTACATACTATTGTAGAACTGGTGTTATTTGTTACTTTGATGTGTAAGTATCTGAGTGTGTGGGTTTTTTCCTCTTCATGAATGTCATGTGACCTGGTTACCTTTTGTATTCTCTTTCTTATTTCTTTTTTTACTTTCTTCACTTCTGGTTTTCTGCTGATTTTTATGGAGTGCTGGATTTTTTGTGATTTATTATTTTGTAGTGTGTTGACTGCTTGGCTTTAAGGGTATTGGTTGAATGTTTGTATGTGTATGCATGCAAGTGCATATGTGTGTGTGTTTGCATCTGACTGTGTTTACATATGTGAGTTCACACATTTGAGCATATATCTTCCTGGTTGTGAGTGTTAATTGTTTATGTGTTTTTAATATAAAGTTTTGGTGATTGATTCTATTTTTTGCCCTTCTTTTTGTGCAGCTTTGTTCGTTGTTTTTTTATTTCATTATTAATGAATTAATAATTATTAATGTCCACTCTTGTGTATTTGTATATGTATATTTTTGTGTTAGTATTTATTTGAGTGTCAGCATTTCCCCATTATTTAATTTTTAATGTTCAGTAGTTTGCTTTGGTTTTTAAGGGTGATTATTTGCAATTTCTGCTATTGCTATTGTGTGTGGCCATTCATTTTATGAATTTTCATTTAATTTTGGTGGTGATAATATTTTCTTTTTGGCTCCATATATGTTGTTTATGTAATTTTATGTTTTGAATTTTTGTGATTGTTAAATCAATAATATCATAAAAACAAAAATAAGACAAATATTCTTCAAAATAATTGAAATACATTTTTCCAAACACAGCAAACTATAAAAAATTATTGACAAAACAAAAACACAGTCAAAGTCAGTTATATTTGCATGGATAATATGGATAAACTCATAACCAAACACAATAAAAAGAAAATACTCAACAAAACCAATAACAACTACAATAGAAACCAACAAAACAATATCAATAAATACAATTGTTGAAACTAAAATAAATGTCCACTTAGCAACTAATGTCAAACCAACAATATGATATATAAAGCTGCTGTAATAAATAACATTAACCCAAGAAAAGAAATTTGCATAGGAACCACAGAAACAATTTTTAAAAATGATTTAACAATCACAAAATGCCATTAAAAACAAAGCTACACAACATCATCCAAATATATAAAAAAAAATAACATTACCATCAAAATTAAATTGGAAGTCATAAAAAGGGTGACCCCACATAATACCTATAGCAAAAATTGCAAACTGTGTTTGAAGAAAAAATTAGCAGTAATCACCTTTAAAAATTAAAGCAGTCTACTAAACAAGAAAAATGAAATAATGGGGAAATGCCAACACACAAATAAATATTTACTTTGCCACTTGAATACTAATACAAACAAAGCAAATAAGTACAATATAAAATGCAATTCTATGACAAGTATAATTCACCACACCAACACCTTGCCTCAATCAATTAGAAATGAATAACCAAAATATCAGTAACAAATACTCGATTTCTCTAACAAAAATCACATGTAAAACTTACTGATACACCTACCACAATATAAAAACTAACATGTGGTTACACTCATTACAGCACAAAAGTACAGATATGCAAATACACAGAAGTGAGCACACACACACATACACACGTTTACATATAATATATATGATAATACCATTAATAAAAATAACCTCTGGAAAATAACAAAGAAAGCCATACAAAAAGGCATATGAAAAATACAGTCAACTAATCTATTACCAAAAAATGCACCAATTTAAATAAAAACCCCATGCACAATTAATACCCAAAACCATGTGGGTATGTGTGTGAATGCATGAGCACATGTATGTAAACACACAGGCACAAACACTCAATCAAACATGAGCACACACATACAAACATTCAACAAACACCCATAAAACCAAGAAGTCAGCACAATACAAAATAATAAATCACAGAAAACTCAACACTCCTAAAAAATCAGCAGAAGACCATAAGATAAGTGAAGAAAGTAAAAAAAATAAGAGAAAACAAAAGGTAACCAGATCACATGACATTCATGAAGAGGAAAAAAAATCACACACTCAGACTTACACACAAAGTTAGCAACTAACACCAGTTCCACAACATTATATACACATGCAAATATTGAAAAATATCAGCAGAAAATCAGACAAAACCTGATGAGTGAAAGTATTTTTATATGTTAACAACACATCAAAGTCGGCATGACAGAAGTGACAGCCATGAGTTAAGTGACAATTTTTTCTGTATTAATTTTATTAATGCTTTATCTTCATTTCTGATAACAAGCACTTTTCTGCATAGCCTGCTTGCCTTAAATGCTTTTCAACCAGGAAACAATTGAGTCATCAGTTCTGGCTTTACACTCTTTCTTTATTTATCTATACACATTTGGAGATATATATATATATATATATATATATATATATATATATATATATATATATATATATATATATATATAAATATATATATATAGCATAGTGATGATCCACGTATACTGTCTTAATAATATGTATAGGAAAAACTACTAAAAAGTTGTAAGCTTAAAAATGTATTTCTCTGACAGTATTTATTTATTTCTATTATTATATTTGATATTTCAGACCGTCCTCGGCCTTTCATCAGAAACGAATGATTTTAAAATTTAAATTAGAAACGTATTTCGCGAGAGCGTTCGTGGAGAGATTGTTTACATCACGTGACGCAGAAAGTGACAGATTTTTTAAAATATTTGTAAACATAAACTGATCTTTAATAATATTTAAAAGATTGGTTTATGTTTACAAATGTTTAAAAAATCTGTCGCTTTCTGCATCACATGATGTAAACAATCTCTCCACGAACGCTCTCACGAAATACGTTTCTAATTTAAATTTTAAAATTATTTGTTTCTGATGAAAGGCCGAGGATGGTCTGAAATATCAAATATAATAATAGAAATAAATAAATACTGTCAGAAAAATACATTTTTAAACTTACAACTTTTTAGTAGTTTTTCCTATATATATATATATATATATATATATATATATATATATATATATATATAGCATAGTGATGATCCACGTATACTGTCTTAGTATGTATAGGAAAGAATATTAAAACTTTTTGAGTTTAAAAATGTGTTTTTTTGACAGTATTTGTTTATTTCTACTATTATATTTTATATTTCAGACCGCCCTCAGTCCTTCATCAGAATCAAATGATTTTAAAATTTGAATGAGTAATGTATTTCGTGAGATTTCGCGAGAGCGTCAGTGAAGAGTTTATTTACATCACATGACGCATTTGTTTACATCATGTGACGCGTTTGTGGAAAGAGTTTTTGTTTTTACATCAAGTGACGTTGAAAGCGACAGATTTTTTTAAAATTATGTTTGTAAACGTAAACCCATCTTTAATAATTCTTATAAATTTGTTTTAGATAAAAAATTTTTTTAAATGTATCTAAAAAAGTTTTAAAAAATATTTTTAAATGTATCTAAAAAAGTTTAGTAATTGAAGTATTTCTAAAGATTCAAAGCACCTAAGTCCCTATTTAACCCTGGTTTGTGTGTATTTAATTTTAAAATCCAGTATTTTTCTTTCTTTCTGCGTGTATATGTAGAACTAAAATTGGAGTCTATTAGTAAACATTTGCAATTTTCTAAGGTGTGACCCAGTTGATTGAGTACAATTAAATTCTGATAAAAGGCCGAGGGCGGTCTGAAATAGAAAATATAATAGTAGAAATAAACAAATACTGTCAAAAAAACACATTTTTAAACTCAAAAAGTTTTAATAGTCTTTCCTATATATATATATATACATACATACACATATTTGGGTATATATATTTACATACATATATATATATATATACAGAATGAAGAAAGAATTTTTACAACGTCCAAAACATTAATTTAAAACAGTGCTCAATATATAATATATAGAGCTGTGAATATTTATTGTAAATTATATTTTAGAACATGTACAGAATTTTTTTATATATCCACTACAAATAGTACATTTGTTTCGACATTGAAACTAGCTCTGGCTTTTGTAGTATTTTTTAGCATGATTGTAAGGTTAGTTCTTTAATGTGCTTGCAGTTTACTGTGGTTTCATGCCTCTGGTTTAAAAGATTGTTACTATTCATATATTTAATGATTTCAATTTTTTCTTGAAGATAAAGGAAACATGGTTCTGTTATAGATTTAGCTGTTCTTAAGGAAAACGTTTATATATATATATATATATATATATATATATAAGAATGTATTCCTTGGTATCTATGTTACTTCATAAAGCTTCACCAGTTACATAGAGATATAAGAATATCAGTTGAAATGACTACATGGTTACCAACAATGAAACTGTTTACTATGGCCTTCATCTGTTCTGGCTAACTGTTGACCTCATCATCATTTGGCTCTATGGCCTAGGAAACCAATTATGGATCAAGCATAATTCTCCTCTCTGTTCTTCCCTCTCAGCCAAAGTGTTCCTGACAAGATTGTGGTCATGATGACTGATAATAAGACTATACTTTCCTAATGGTGTTATTGCAAAAGTGACATTCACAATTAGAATCAAAATTGTTTGTCTGTCTCATTTTCCTAGTTTCCATCAACAACACCAACAACTTATTCCAGTTTCCTTCATAAATATTTTATTGAAGTGCACCATCAGTGGAGTTGTTATTGAAATATAAAATTGTTCTTTTCTTTAATGTTCCTCAAATATATAAAAGTGAAGAGATTTACCTGAATCAGTTCTCCAACATCTTATCAGAGAAACAAATCCATCATGGAAGAAAGAACTGTGGGAGATGTAAATAAGAACTTAAAAGAAGTCTTTAAAAAAGGTTCAATTGGAAAGTTTATTTTATGCTTCCTGAAGAAAAAAATTGAGAAAGCAATTTGGTGTAATTTTAACTTTGTTTCATCTCCAATCTAATTATGACTCTTGCTACTTGTCTTCAGAATTTAAGTAAAATTGAATGAAGCGGGTTGTGAGGGTTTCCTTGTTGACTTGTTTAATATGATACTTGTTTATCATGATGTGAATGTTGAACAGATTGGAATTTTTTCAGTGCATATATGTATCACAGATAAGAACCAGTTGGTTAAAAACAATGTGAAAAGAGAGCTCTTTTTGCACAGACTTGGAATCCTGAGTGAAATATTTTCTCTTGTTTTTTTTTTCTAATATATATCTCCATTTCATGAAAAGCTCTATATTATGTTATGTAACAACCTAAAAGTTAGAGATTAAAAAAAAGAATGACTTTTTGATGGTCATTTAAAAGAAACTATTCCTATTGTGAGTGATATGGCATTTTCAGAAGCATTGCGAGATAAATAAAATATATGGGGGATATTTTCATTAATTTCTTAGTTTATTTTATAAATTTTCATAATCAAAAAAAATTAATCAATTATTTGATTATGAAGACAAACTTAATAATCAACCAAATGCTCTGGATATCATTGTACCAATTTAATTGAAAGATAAAATTTCACAATAAGCAAGGTTTCTTATGTTTACTATATATATCATGTGTACTTAGTGTAGAAGCTATCAGTATGGAAAGTGAAATAGGCATGCTGAGTTCAAATTGCAGTCAAGTTAGTTGCATTTTTTTTTTCACACAAATACCATTGCAAAATGTGTGAATCCATCTCTTCTCCTCTAGCTATAGATTAAGTAGCAGAACAGACTGGGTTATCTTACCTTTGTTGGCAACCAGTCTAGAAGTAAGATAATTCTGAATTCAAAACTTGTTGGGCAACATTCTGGCAAATAGCACTTTATAAAACCCTACTTGTAATGGAAACCACAGTAGCAACACATAGTATGGTGAGGCTGTGTCCTTGTAGTTTACAAGGGATTCTAATGTTAATATGGAGAAGGAGGAATCAATTAATAGAGAAGGATTTCTTTCTTGCTACTGATACTATCTAACTCTATCACATGTTACTTGGAAGAAAGCTGGGCACCACTAAGTAACCTTACTTGTCCAAGAGCTATTATTAAAGATCCTAGCACAGTATTCTTTCTCCTAAGCCATGGAATAAACCAATGAATCACTTGAAAAAAATGTTAAAAGTAGAAATCATTAGAAAAGATGTGTTTATTAACAAAATTTATAGTGCTGTAAATAATGAAATCTTAATAATTAATACCCAATGGGAGTAATTAAAAATCTGGTATATTCTGATATTATTAAATTAACATAAAATTTGGAGAAGGAGAATTGTATGAGATTGGAATTTGAACAAACTTACTGTCAGCTTCTTTGCATTTACTTCTATCTTCATTTCATTGTATGTAAAAGGGCAAAATAGAAATATTTTGCTGATCAAATAAGTAATATTTTTTCTTCAGAACATTAACATTAGCATTTCAATATCAATGAAGAACTCTTTTTATGAGACCCTTTACCAATATGATGTGGCTTCCTTCTGTCTTTTCAACAAATATTTTCATGGTAATTGTTTTGATGAGCTTTCCTCATTGGTACCTCAAATGCATGAATTTAATCTTGCTACTAGATTGGCAACTAGGTCCCAGCATTTTATTGTTGGAATAGCTGGATGCAACCATCAATTCTATTTTAATAATTTCTTTGCTCACATTTCTCACTTAAAGAACCCCTTCCTAATTTTTTGCTTCCCTGCCACCTCTAATTTAAATGCAATGACAATGACCATCTTCTGTCTTTCTGAAGACTGTTCTTTTATTGTCCTTTCTCCTCACTAAAGTCTTTTAATATTCTTTCAATACCAGTAACCCCTTGAATCCCTGTGGTGTTGTCACCTTGCTTGGAGTGAAGAGAAAACAATTTTCTTTGAGTGTATCTTGTGACATTCCTGATGAATTTGTATTCATCTAAATATTATGAACATAAAAAGTACATTGACCTTTAAAAAAAAACAATTTTTCTTCTTTCAAGTGTATTTGTTGAAACTTGTAAAATCTTTATATCTTGTGGGAGTCACTATGTGAACATTAGTAATTTTAATTTCTCCTCATAACAAGACTGACAATGAAAGAAATGGGCTTTTGTTGCTCGTCTTTATTATTGTAAATATTTCCATTTTCTTAATTAGCTTGGTACTTTGGATGGAATCTCAAGTCTCTAAGATGCCAGTTCACTGCTCTAAATTGCAAGTGCCAATATGTGTGGAGAATGTTATAGATTTTGTACTTCGTGGAGGGGGGATGTGGATAGATGCAAGATTGACTCCATGATTAGAATGTTACAAAAACTACAAAAAACCCAGGCAAAACAAAGATAATAAGCTTAAAAACTGATAAATGCTAATGATGCTTAATTCTACAAATACTGAACTTTGAGCTTCTAAGTAGACACTAATTTCCTCACCTTCTCTTTTATTTTTCTTCTGACCTTTTTCTTTTCCAACATCTTTATTTCTATTTTTTATTACTTTTGCATGTTAGTTTTCTGCAATGCAATCACCACCATTCATTCATTTTGTATATTTTAATGTTATATCTTATTATTATTATTATTATTATTACTACTAATATTTTTAATATTATTATTTTGTTTCCACACAGCATATGATGTTGGTTACTGGTAAGGAGTTTATTTTCAGGTCACCTCTTGTGACTTAAGAAAATAAACCGATCATTTCTCCTTTTCAAAGACAGGCTGCATCCAATACTTTTTCAAAGTGCCTTTACTGTTACGAGCAAGGCAAACTTTTTTGTAATGGCTTTCTTTCCAAATCACAATCCAGTGCCTGCAATGTTTTTTTCCATGGTTCTAACACTCCAGTGCTCCAATGATCACTGGGACTGTAATTACTTTCTTTGATCATCCTTCCCAAACATGCAAATTTTCATACTTTAAATTACGGTAGTTAGCAATCTTCTCTTTTTCTTTGCTTTCAATTCTCACATCAAATGGACAGAAGACTCCTCTCAGGAGAAAATTCTTTACTGTTTCTTCAAAAGAACTATATCTGGTTTCCTATGCTTTAAAGTTAACACTTTCTGTATCAGAATATTTTTCGGGAATTTCACTTTGCTATTCTCCAGCACATTCTTCTTCTTTATGCTTACATGCCATTTTCTTTGAAATCAGTTCTCTTGTCAAAAGGACAGGAGATTTATACCAGGTAGAAAATTTTATTTTTTTTATCCAGGATGACTATACCTTATTTATTGTGCTTTAAAATTATTGTCTGACTGGAATATCCTACATAATTTTTATTTTGGTATTTAATTAAATTCATTAATTATAAATTAAATCTATTCTCAGAGAATGGCATCATGTTCTCAGACTTTCTCAGAAGAAAAAAGTTGTCCTATCTAGAATATCACTATATCACTCACGCATTTCTCCTAAAAAATGAACATCAGTTGGACAAGAAACTTGTCTTAAGTAGTAAGTCTTTTTTTATGTTTGTCTAAAAGTTTTTGCACTCTAATGTTGACACTTTCTATATCAGTCTATCCTTTCTATATCAGTCTATCCTTTCTATATCAGTCTATCCTTCAGGATTTTTACTTTCTCCAGTACTTACTTTCTTCTTTCTGATCACATGTTTATAATACTTATAAATTGCCATCATTGTTGTTGTTGTTGTAAATATTCATTTATAGAATTAAAATATCTCAACATTTTGACTTATATTTCTAGAGAATTATTGAAAAAAATTTTATTATGTAAAGGTGCATCCAAAAACAACAACTGGCACATGCCCTAGATACCAATGACTTTGTTGCAAAGATGTAAATAAATTTTAGTTTTAAAATTATCCATAATTTTATTTGCTAGATTAAGTGTAACTGACTACTTAAAAGGCCATTATAAATCCCAGGCATATTTTTTCAAACCTATCATATCCTGTTCTGTTGCTCAGAACAATACTCAAATTCCTTCATTTTTATCAACATCCATTTTTTTATGGTTCTTATTTTAGGAAAACAGATTAAATTAGCAGAAAATGATTGTTAAAAAACTGCAACTGATCATATATTTTCAAATTTTTTCGCCCCTCTCTTTGGAAACAGCATTACTAAGGAGAACTTTTTCTATTTTACCCCTTGTTATCTGGATATAGTCATGGTATCAAGACAACCTGATGAACAATCAGAGAGAGAAAAAGTGAGAGCGAGGCTATCTCAGGGCAGTTATTTTTCCATATGATAAAATCTTCAAAGGGTATTGATGTCGTCCATAAAAATGAGACAGCTAAATAATTATTAATTGTATTAGATCAAAAAAATATTATCACATCAATTTGCTTGTTCACCTCCTCCTCTTTTATTTCTTCTATTTTTTCTTTTAATTTCATTTTTCAATTTTTAGCATTTCTTTTTCTTTCTTTCATCTACTTCTATCTATCAGTCTTCATCAGTTCTTCTTTTATTATTTACCTTTCTTTTACCTTGCTTGCTTTTTGCTTATCCTTTATAACTTCAATATTGTGCCTTCTTAGTTAATTTTATTTATTACTTAAAAAAGATGCAACCATTTTTTTTAACACATATTTTAAGTTTAATTTTTCATCCACCAATTGAGAAATTTCCATCCAATCACAATTTTTCTTAACCTTTTTCCTATTGATGCTATGTTTCTAATGCTAATCAGCTTGCCATAAAATGGATTTTCACATAATCAGAAAAATCACTATTCTTTCTTTGTATGTGATTAAACAAGCTAATCTCTGACAACATCCAAGATATCTTACAAATAAATGTCAAGAAAACTGTTATGAGAACCAGAAAAAATATTTTAAAAAGTGTCTTACACTGGACAATAATCCTAGGTTGTCAGCTAGAATAACTGTTTACTTGAAGCAAATTAAATAATGAGTTGTGCTGTAAAATTTCATTATATTTTATCTTGACATTGATTAGCTTTTCGAGTTATTTTACTTTAAGTGTTTTTTAGTTCTTTCAATACTTACATCATTTTGAAATCTGATACCTATTTTAAAAATTAATTTTAGTTTCACTATTGTTTTTTAGTTCATTCAATATTTACCCATTTTGAAATTTGATACCAATTTTTAAAAATTTATTTTACTATATCTTTTAGTTTTAGAATAAGAATTTTCCTCCTCAGAATGGATAGTTTCTGTCCAGATCTCAAAGATACTATTTCTATATAGAATAATTGTTCCAAGAATAGGGTTAAAATATCTGTTATAGTTTTCACTAGTCAAAGGAGAGCGCTGCTAATCTATGATGTTACAGGCTACAAAAGAATGCCTGGTTTGTATGTTTGGGATAGACTATAAAGTCAGTGTAATTTAGGGTGATATTCAGTTAATTTATTTCTTGTTTTGTCATCATGATTAATTTACTTTCTAATTCATTTTTTGAGCTTCTGCACTTTGAAAATGATTTTAAATTTATCAGTTTTTTCTGAGCATTTGTATTGAGTAAAAATCTTTTTTTTTATTGTAGATGTTCTCATTGATAATAAAAATTAAGTTTGTTCTTTGCCTGAGAGAGTGATGGAAATGTTATTTTTATATAAGAAACCAATGCTACTTCACTTTCAATAATAATTTTATAAATAAAAATTTGGACTATTGATAATATTGCTGCTTGGTAGGGTATTAGCATGTCTGGGTTTTAAAATTTCTCAAAGTTGGTCATTCCCAAAATATCTTATACAAAGAATCAACTTATATCAGATATATTAATAATACTTGATTAAAATGTTCCCAAAAAACAATATTACCACTAATATATATGTGTGTGTGTGTGTGTTGTAGCTTAATAATTAAAAGTCTGCCTATGCAAAACCAGTGACCTAAATCATTCCTATTTATGTTCATTTTGTATTAATCCTCTTATCTGAACAGAGATAAATTTCCATTTTCTTGCACTCTATTGCATCTTGACAAAATGTCTTGCTACTGATATGGCACAATGTTTATCAGAAAAGGTGAGTGATAACTTGACTATATCACTCAATATCAATGTTTTACCTGTCTAAGCAGGATCACCAAAGTTATTAACCTCATATATGCATTGTGGTGTCATGGATATCAACTTGGGATGAGAAATCGGAGAGTTTGAATACCAGTTGAAGTCATTGCATTCACTTATATGCAAATACCCTTGGGGAAGGTATGAATCCATCTCTTCTTCCTCCAGCTATAGGTTGAATAGCAGGACAGATTGGGTTCTATAACCTTGGTTGGCAATCAGTCAAACCGCAGAAAGAAATGGCAACCTACTGTGGAAAAATCTTCTGCCTTGTTAATCATGATTTGAAAGAGACATGATCGCACTTAAGTGACTGAGTCAATCTTGATAAAAACCAATATAAAAGTTCTGCTCATAAAGTATCAGCCCATTTTGAATATCTCATGAATTGATTGTGTGGCCTTGATGTAGCTTGGCAACCTTTCAGATACTCTTCTGTGGAGTTAATTTTCTAAGTACCGCATAGATGTGGCAAAAGGCTGAAAGTATGGGATATCCAGTTAGAATTGAACTCACTACTCAGTTGTAATAGGTTCTAACAAGACAAGCTTGCTAACCATTGCACTACGCCAAGGCCTGTGAAGTAACACTTTTGGCAGTGAGTGAACATGCATTATATAACTGTTGCATTCATAATGAAGATGTATAAAGTTTAGTATGTAATTTGAACAGCCATTTTTATAAACTATTGATAATCCTTCTAGAAATGTTTTAATGAGTGAGTCCCAGATAAAAATGTAATTCTTCAGACTGGGGATGCTTAGAAAATGCTTTGTTTTGTAAAGCAAACAAGAAGCAAAACACCTGAGAAATGTGGAACACAGATGAGTAGCAGTCAAAGGAAATCAGTGATTTACAGTGCCAGAATTAGAAAAAATCTGGGAATTTCACAGACTGTCTAAAAACCTAATCAACAATAATTTAAAATCTCTTGATTACCTATTGGCAAATCATCACATTTCCCTGATATGTCAGCCCTTCCATCATCTACATTTGGCTCTTTGCAACTTAATTTTCAAATGATAGAGAATATTATGGGAAATACAATAAAGTGGTTGATAGTAATCCCTAAATAATGTTTTGAAAAATGGAAGGAATACAAGGATAAATGTGAGATCAGAAGGAGAATACTTTGAAGGGAATTAAGGCATCATTGATCAGTATAGGTTACATTTTTGTTAATATAAAATATCTGAATCATTTTTGGACAGTTCTTGTATGTATATAAGTGGGTATGACTGTACTCTACATTCTCATTTATAATTTTTATGAGAATGTTTGAGATGATGAATTATCAGCAATAAGCATTTGCTATTTAGAGTAACATGCTTATTTTGATTATTATTCACCTAGTGCAATCTCCATAGAACAAACTGTATTTTGAATAAAGAGTTCAATTCAAAATTGCAAGAAGGTTACTAAGTATGTACCCAGCTACCTGAAGATGGTTAGATGGTACAAAAGTAGAGATTTTGTGAGTTTTACAATCAATATGCTCATGGTAGTCATATAACAATGATAATTCCTGTTTATATAAAAGAAATGTAATATTTCTTCTAATATGCAAATTTATTTATGCAAGCATATATACAGCTATGTGTCATAAAAATATCTTGTTGGTTTACTAGTGTTATCAGCAGAAGTTTTTTAATATTATAATTGGATATAGAATATCTATTTTCAGTTCATGATTATTCATAAAAAAAAAAGAAAAAGAAATAAATAAAACTGGTGTGTAAGCAATTATTTAGGATTTTTGCTTCAGTCACAATTTTTCTTTTGTTGTCTATGCAAGATTATGTGCCAAAAGTTTTTATTTATATACCACTTTTAAAATATAGGCATTAATTAACTGTGAAGTTTGATTATCAGACTTAAAATTCTACCAGATTCCCCAAATACTAACAAATTCATAATTTAGTAGATATAATTAATTTTACCCTGAAGTGTACAGGAATATATTCTGTGCAGAAACTAGCACTCAGATGCATATTTGTGTGTATGTTTATATCTGTGTAAACATATATATAGAGAGAGAGAAAGTGAGAAGACTATTTACATTGTTCAGACCATTGCCCACATTTTTGTTGCCATATTAACAATGCTTTGACTGTTTTACTCTCTGACCTTTATCCAGTGGTTGGCATTTCAAGCTGAACCCTTTATTTCATTCACCTGGGTAGATTGTTCTAGTTGTATGGGTCATGCCACTTCCAGATGTTTCAGTATCAGTTATCTTCCTTAAATTCAAGTATTTTTAATCACCTCTGCTGTAGCCACATATCGAACTCACAATTCTTTCAGTCAAGTCACTGGATTCAACCAATGCTTTTATCCACTGAACACATAAAGAAAGTAAGGTTGTACAATGGTCAAAATGTTATGAATATGGCAATAAAGATGAGGACAACAGTCTGAACATTGTATATAGTGTAAATAATTACAATACCTCATTTCAGAAATATAGACATATTTATATATACTATTAATCAGACTATTGTTCTTATCTTTGTTGCCATTTGTACAATGTTTCAGCTGTTGTACGTTTCAGCCTTTTTGCTAAGAATTTCTAACTGAACCACTTAATACAATCACTGGTGTATACCATTCTCATTCCTTGCATGAAGCATCTTTTTGTAGTCATGAGTTATCTCCCTCTAATCCTCTAGGTTACTTGTTCACTACTGCTGTAGCCTGGTATTGAACTCATAACTCTTTGGGTCAAGTCACTGGAACTAACCAATGTTTATATCCACTGAACTATGTGTTCGAATAATGTAAATAGCATAAATACTCCCTCATCTCAGAAATATAGACGTGTGTGTGTGTGTGTATTTTAGTTTGATACTTTAAGCAGAATCATGTTGCTTATGAAAACTCAAAAGCATTCATAAGAATCTTGATATATATACCTTTGTGGAACTGAAGAGTTGTTTATATATATATATATGTACACTTTTGCACAAGTTATAAAACAAATAATCTAAGTGAAATAA
>JBBBDQ010000954.1:3220000-3387500 GCA_037127315.1 Ascarosepion bandense | reverse complement strand
GAAAAAATTATGCCATTAAATATTTATTCAACTAAATAGGAACCATTTTGTTACACAATTTTTCTTCATTTTACCTTCAGTTTAAGCATTTTGTCTCCCCAAAATTTTAGTGGTTTCTCAGCAAAGAACTCATTAAGGTGTTTTTTTATGTCACCCCAAAAAATTATAATTTTTACCATTGGGATTATTTGCATGTTTCTGAATAAATAGGAATCTGAAGGAGCAATTTCTGGTGAATATGGCCGAAGAGGTAACACATCTCAGCCAATCTGCAACAATCTTTACTGGGTCACCAAAGAAACATCATCTTGTGAGAAAACAATGTCTTTCCTGTTTGCCAATTTTGGGTGCTTTTCTTAAGTTGCTGCCTTTATTTCATCCAGATGTGAGTAGTATTTTCAGAATCAGTTGACTGGTTACTTTGCAGAAACTCATAGTAGAGGATTATTTTCCAGTCCCACAAAATTCACAACATGAATTGCTTCAGATGAAGACCTGCTTTTGGGATGGCTTACCTCAGAATCTTATTTTGAACATTGCACAATTTTCTTCAAATGGGTGCATTTTAATTGTGTTTATACAGCAAATCACAGATAGGAATATAATCCAAAAGATTGTTTTCATTCAGATCATGTGCTACTTAAACATTGTAGTGATTTGAGTGCCTAAGTTTCCCTCTGTGTTCATGGATGGAAGATTTTGATAAATTTAGTGTTTCTACTAATTCTCACATTGACTATGTGGGTTATTCCCAATCAATGTTTTGATTTGGCCATTATTTGTTGTGGTGGTGGTGGTGGTGGGGGTCTGTCTGAACATTCTTCATCAATAAGCCTACAGTTACTAATTCTAAACTTAGTGAATCACTTCTGTACAGTTTTGTCAGTTAATGCACCTTTAACGGACACAGTAAATATCTTTTGTTGCTTGTAAGAAATTTTTGCCCTTATGGTAATAAAAAAGCACCAAATGTTTAAAATGCACCTTTTTTTTTTTTTTTTTTTTTTTTTAATCATCTCACCCCAGGCAAGGCATTCCACTGCCACTATTGCGCATGGGGCTACATAGGGGAAGGTAAAGAGAAGGAGTGGATAGACATAGGGAATGTCAGGAGAAAGGTGATAGATGAGTAAGGATAGCGAGGATGAGTGTCGAGCAGGTTAGTTTGTTAGGAGGTGTCTATTGACCTTACATTTAAACTCCTGGAGATTGTAGCCGTCGGGGAGGCAATCGTTTGGAAGAGAATTCCACAGTCGGGAAGTGCGAGGAAAGAAACTGTTGGAGTAGAAGTTACGGCTGCATTTTATCGGTTTCACTGTAAAAGGGTGGGATCTAGTTGCTAATCTAGTATCTCGTGCAAATTCGTATTTAGGGGGCACCAGTGATCTAAGTTCATCGGAGCAGAAGCCGTGAAAGTATTTATAGAAGAGACACAGCGAAGCCACGTCTCGCCGGTGGGAGAGAGACTGCAGGCGGTCTGCCAAGTCGGTATCTATCACATTACAGACCCTCCTCTGAACCTTATCGAGAAGCCCGAGGAGAACAGCAGGGGCACCCGACCAGATATGGCAGCAGTATTCAATGCACGGGCGGATGGTAGATTTGTAAATGTGCAGGATAGATTTAGACGGAAAAAACTTCCGGGCCCTACACAGAGAACCGACTTTCATAGCAGCGGATTTAGCAATGGATTCGATATAGTCATTCCATTTGAGGTCCGCTGAAAGTGTGAGACCAAGGAGGCGTAGTGTTTTACTCTCTGGGAGGCAAGCCTGGTCCATGCTAATGGGAGGTAGGTGAGATTGTCGATGATGGTTAATTGACAGTAGCTTCGTTTTAGAAGCATTAAAATTTACTAGCCATTTCTTACCCCAGTCCAATATGGATTGGAGGTCTTTTTCAATCTCGGCTGCAAGTTTAGCTTTGACGCCTACACCAGATTTTTGTTGGAGGCGAGAGTAAACTGTGGTGTCATCGGCGTACAAACCTATTTGGGTTCTTATGGAATCAGGGAGATCATTAATATATATCAGGAAGAGTGTAGGACCTAAGATGGAGCCTTGGGGGACACCTGCGTTTGTATGGTAGTTCTGAGAGGCATGTCCGTTTAATACCACTTTCATTGTGCGGTTAGAGAGGAATGACTGGATTAGTTCAAACAAATGTCCAGTTATACCATAGCTCCGCAGTTTACATAGAAGGCCAGCATGCCAAACTCTGTCGAACGCCTTAGATATATCCAATGCAACGGTTCGAGCTTCGCCATTCCTGTCGAGTGCCTGGTATATGTACTCGGTGATGGTCGTTAGCATATCAGCAGTAGACCTGGTGAAGCGGAAACCATATTGCTTGTCCGAGAGGAGCCTGTGTGCTGTGAGATGCTGAACCACCTCGGCGTTGATAATGGCTTCGAACACTTTGCCAAAGATCGGAAGAAGGCTGATAGGGCGGTAATTTGCAGGGTCAGAGGGTTCTCCAGTGTTTTTAAATATAGGAACTATAGAGGAAGATTTCCAACAGGCAGGAAAGCAGGAAGCAGATAGGCAGAGGTTGTAGAGCTTAGAAAGGATAGAGGAGAGTTCAGGGGCACATTTCTTTAAGACTATGGTTGGGATTCCGTCACCACCGCTCGCTTTGTGAGGGTCAAGTTTTAAGATTATCTTAGAGACAAGCGAAGGTGTAATGTGGACATCATTCAGTTGTGCCTCGGTTCTAGGTGAGAAGTCGGGTGTAAAAACTCCAGACGAGTCCAGACTCGAATTGTTCGAGAATCTGCGGGCAAAACATTCAGCCTTATCTGCTGGGGAGGTGAGGACCTCAAATTTGTTGATTAGCGGGGGTATTGTGGACTTGCTCTTGTTAAGTACTCTTTTACAGAGTCGCCAGTAGTCTTTAGAGCCGAATTTAGAGCATGCTATGCGTTGCTTCATTCTGGCAGCAAACAACATCTTAGCTTCGTTAAGTACCCTTTTACACTTATTACGAGCTGAAGTGAAAAGGCGCCTGTTTTGTTCCGACGCATAGTTACGATAAAGTCGGAAGAAATGATTCCGGTGGGCAATGGCAGCCGAACAAGCGGGTGAGAACCATGGAGACGAATGAGATTTAAGCTGGAATTTCCTAGCAGGGATGAAGGCATCAATGCCAGCCTTAACCCAGGAGGAGACCTCGGATGCACATTCTTCGATGGGAAGACTAAAGACGTTGTTCCAAGGGATGTCACAGAGGAAGTCTCGGAACGAATCCCAGTCTGCTCTTTGATAGCAGTATGATATTCTACTTGTCTGTGTTTCATGGGTCGGGCGGGAGTGGAGTGAAATATTGACGGACACTACAGTGTGGTCAGAGTTTCCAAGTGGGCAGAGTTGTCTGGTAGTGCAAGAGTCTGGGATGGAAGTGAAGCAGAGGTCTAGAAGTGAGTTCCTTCCGTTAGGGTTGTCGGAGAAACGCGTGGGGAAGTCCACTACTTGCGTAAGGGATTGGGTGATTGAAAAGTTCATGGTGTGGACACCAGCAGGGTCAGTGACAGCGTTCTTCAGCCACTTGGTGTGGTGGGCGTTAAAGTCACCAAACACGAATACATGGGCAGAGGGATGGGTAGAAATGGCTTTGTCAATATTGTCAGAAATGATGTCAAGTAACGAACAATCAGGGGAGGAAGGAGAGCGGTACAGAAAGAAGAGATAGCTAATCGAGCTGAGAAGTGAGAGGCGGAAGCACATGAAAGAATGATCTGGGGATTCAAAAGATGACACCCTAGCTAAGGGAAGGTGTTCGCTGACATAGACACCAAGCCCATGCATATGAACATTGGAGTCCTTCCTGAAGAGGGGAAGGTAGCCAGGAACGCAGAACTCAGATGAGGGGATAGAAGGGTTAAGATTAGTTTCACATAGGGCTAATATATCAGGTGAGTTATTATGGAGGAAAGAATCTACGCTGGGGAAGTTGGTGCGGATGCCGCGTATGTTAGTGAAAGAGATGCAGACAGGTTTGGGCGTTTTCAAATGAGCTGGTTTAGTTTTGTTATTATGTTTGCTTTTTTCCATAGTAATTCAGTTAAAGGAGTGGTCTTAGAATAGAATCAGTCGGTCAATCATTTGCAACTTGTGAAGGATGGAGACTGGCGCGGCCTACAACATAATGTGGCCTCGGGGTTGCCCACCGAACGTTCATGCAGGGACGCCCGTCCATGCGCGATATGGCACTACAAGAACCCCGGTATTATTCAACTGTTGATCAGAGCGGCCTCTCAAGACGCTACGCAAGAGTTCGGGCTCCTAACTACCAGTCGGAAGCAGCAACCAGGAAACTGCCAACCCGGTACCCTCAGAATGTAAAGACTTTGCCACCATACTCCGTAACTGCAAAGAGCTTCCAGCTGAACTAACACCAAGACCAGAGAAAGGGGATGAACCGGGAACCCCTTCCTAAACAAGAAACAAGGTGATCACCTCTAAACTCATTCAAAAGAAGGGGGTGGAGTGTGAGACCGGGCGATAGTAGAAACTATCTACTCCAATTAAAAAAAAAAAAAAAAAAAAAAAAAAAAAAAAAAAAAACAAGGAAAAAGTGACTGAGGCTTACAAAGTTTTAACTTAGTAAAAGTCGAAAATACCCTTGAATAGCAAAATTATTTACACAAATTAAGTGACGAAAAAAAAAACAAAGACGGCCAAAAGACGAAAAAAAAAAATAAATAAATAAAATAATTTCCAAGAAATTTCACAAAAACAGACTGAAAAATGGACTGAATCCCGGTTGACTTACCACAAGCAGCTAACACTGTAAAGTTGATTTAATTCAATTTCTGAAGACAAAAATAGAAATTAAACCGTTTTTTACAGAATATAGTCGAGTTATGTTGCTTGCGTTCGCTTACCAAACCGTTAAGAATTCAATCTCTCGAAGACAGAAATTTAAATCTTCTACAAGACAAAACTAATGGAAATAATTGAACTAAATGCTATTTATCATTGATCCGAAAATACCCTTGAATAGCAAAATTATTTACACAAATTAAGTGACGAAAAAAAAAACAAAGACGGCCAAAAGACGAAAAAAAAAAAATAAATAAATAAAATAATTTCCGAAATTTCACAAAAACGAACTGAAAAATGGACTGAATCCCGGTTGACTTACCACAAGCAGCTAACACTGTAAAGTTGATTTAATTCAATTTCTGAAGACAAAAATAGAAATTAAACCGTTTTTTACAGAATATAGTCGAGTTATGTTGCTTGCGTTCGCTTTTCAAACCGTTAAGAATTCAAATCTCGAAGACAGAAATTTAAATCTTCTACAAGACAAAACTAATGGAAATAATTGAACCGTGATGCTATTTATCATTAGTCGAAAATACCCTTGAATAGCAAAATTATTTACACAAATTAAGTGACAAAAAAAAAAAACAAAGACGGCCAAAAGACGAAAAAAAAAAAATAAATAAATAAAATAATTTCCAAGAAATTTCACAAAAACAGACTGAAAAATGGACTGAATCCCGGTTGACTTACCACAAGCAGCTAACACTGTAAAGTTGATTTAATTCAATTTCTGAAGACAAAAATAGAAATTAAACCGTTTTTTACAGAATATAGTCGAGTTATGTTGCTTGCGTTCGCTTGCAAACCGTTAAGAATTCAATCTCTCGAAGACAAGTTTAAATCTTCTACAAGACAAAACTAATGGAAATAATTGAACCGTGATGCTATTTATCATTAGTCGAAAATACCCCCTTGAATAGCAAAATTATTTACACAAATTAAGTGACAAAAAAAAAAAAACAAAGACGGCCAAAAGACGAAAAAAAAAAATAAATAAATAAAATAATTTCAAGAAATTTCACAAAAAACCGAACTGAAAAATGGACTGAATCCCGGTTGACTTACCACAAGCAGCTAACACTGTAAAGTTGATTTAATTCAATTTCTGAAGACAAAAATAGAAATTAAACCGTTTTTTACAGAATATAGTCAGTATATTTGCTTGCGTTCGCTTACCAAACCGTTAAGAATTCAATCTCTCGAAGACAGAAATTTAAATCTTCTACAAGACAAAACTAATGGAAATAATTGAACCGTGATGCTGTTATCATTAGTCGAAAATACCCTTGAATAGCAAAATTATTTACACAAATTAAGTGACAAAAAAAAAAACAAAGACGGCCAAAAGACGAAAAAAAAAAAATAAATAAATAAAATAATTTCAAGAAGCTTCACAAAAACAGACTGAAAAATGGACTGAATCCCGGTTGACTTACCGGCAGCTAACACTGTAAAGTTGATTTAATTCAATTTCTGAAGACAAAAATAGAAATTAAGCCGTTTTTTACAGAATATAGTCGAGTTATGTTGCTTGCGTTCGCTTACCAAACCGTTAAGAATTCAATCTCGAAGACAGAAATTTAAATCTTCTACAAGACAAAACTAATGGAAAATAATTGAACCGTGATGCTATTTATCATTAGTCGAAAATACCCTTGAATAGCAAAATTATTTACACAAATTAAGTGACAAAAAAAAAAACAAAGACGGCCAAAAGACGAAAAAAAAAAAAAATAAATAAATAAAATAATTTCCAAGAAATTTCACAAAAACAGACTGAAAAATGGACTGAATCCCGGTTGACTTACCACAAGCAGCTAACACTGTAAAGTTGATTTAATTCAATTTCTGAAGACAAAAATAGTAAACCGTTTTTTACAGAATATGGTCAGTTATGTTGCTTGCGTTCCTCACCAAACCGTTAAGGAATTCAATCTCTCGAAGACAGAAATTTAAATCTTCTACAAGACAAAACTAATGGAAATAATTGAACCGTGATGCTATTTATCATTAGTCGAAAATACCCTTGAATAGCAAAATTATTTACACAAATTAAGTGACAAAAAAAAAAAACAAAGACGGCCAAAAGACGAAAAAAAAAAAAATAAATAAATAAAATAATTTCCAAGAAATTTCACAAAAACAGACTGAAAAATGGACTGAATCCCGGTTGACTTACCACAAGCAGCTAACACTGTAAAGTTGATTTAATTCAATTTCTGAAGACAAAAATAGAAATTAAACCGTTTTTTACAGAATATAGTCGAGTTATGTTGCTTGCGTTAAACGCTTACCAAACCGTTAAGAATTCAATCTCTCGAAGACAGAAATTTAAATCTTCTACAAGACAAAACTAATGGAAATAATTGAACCGTGATGCTATTTATCATTAGTCGAAAATACCCTTGAATAGCAAAATTATTTACACAAATTAAGTGACAAAAAAAAAAAACAAAGACGGCCAAAAGACGAAAAAAAAAAAATAAATAAATAAAATAATTTCCAAGAAATTTCACAAAAACATTATAATCTTTTATTTTCATATGGATGCAAAATTGACACAAATTAAGTAATTTAAAACTTTCTTTATCAACAGAGGAAGTGTGCTCTAATTGGAAATGCTTATTATATTTGTCAATAAATTTGACAAGTTCTAATGTATTGAAACATGAATAACCAAAATCACCATGAACTTTTTGGACAACCCAATATATCAAGAACATAGAATAGCTTTCAATTGAGATGTGTACAGAACATCACCTGGGAGGATAAAATCATGCTTACCTCAATCTTTGAAAGATCACAGCTTCCCAGTTGGTACTCTCTTTTGAGGCATCGACATCTCCATCATTTGTACCTTGTTCAAAGGATAGACAACAAAAGAACTCAGAAGGGCATTATTGATGCCAACCTTTCAAACTGAAGGAGAAAAACTGGGTAACTACTAATTTGACTTAAGTATGTTTTTAAATAATAGTTCATATCATTTATTATCAAGTTGCCAATTAATCAATCTTCATTTGTATATGAGACCCTCTTGTTTTATCAGAGAGTGACCAAGAAGACAAGGAGGAAATACAAATATTGAGAGAGCACTACCATATCTATACCAATGAGACATGCTGGTACATGCAATATTTATTGTTGTCTCTCCCTCTTACACCTTGGACTTTGCAGCTACATGAAATGCTGCATGGAAAATCAATAGTATTTTGCGACTGTAATACTGATAGTGACATGGTTACTGTATATCAATAAGTGTCATTGAAAATGAATATTGACATTTATCAATAATAATAGAAATGAACAACTGGAAAAACTAATAGTTACTGATAATGGTATCTTCCCCCATCAGTCAAAGAGACATTATTTAGTGTGCTCTCTCTGCAAAAAGACAGCTAATGGCTACCCTGCTAGAACAAGAGTTGGTGTGATACCTGGAATATCTGGTTATGAAGAAAGAAACTGTTTACCACATGCTTCCACATGAAACAATAAGCTGAGTAGTGTTAACTATGAAAACAATTTCTTTGCTAAAGTTTTGGGCTCCCTAAAAGCAAACATATTTTCTTGGGATGGGCAGAGTTTGGCAGTATAATACATTGACTGGATAATGGTATTGCCATGCATTACCAAGGATTTTTGTTTATGTTACCCAAATTCAATTAAAATTCAGTTGTTCTTGTTTGCCATTCAAGTGTCTCAGCTGTGTTTGTCTGCTACATGTGGTATTCCCATGTTCATGCCCTGCTCGCTATGAACTAGTGTTTGATTCTAGTGCTGCTAAGTTTTTCTTCCCCCTTTGTTGGCAGATACCTAACCAATACAAAGAAAATTCCTTTAATGACTATAAAAAAATTAATTGTAAAATAAAAAAAATTCTATTTTGGATAATTTTCATATTCAGATAAAAACTAAGCAATTTGTTAACCATTGCATTTGAGGCAAGAAGAAAATTTACAGTAATTTTAGCAACATGATTTTGCAGTTATTTTTCTTTTCCACAACTCACACTCCTGAAGATGAACTCAGAAGGAGACTGAAAGTACTTGGGAACATCAAGAAATTAATAATAAAATTATCTTTCAATGTTACAGCTCATTTCTTATATCTTGCAATTATAATATGCGAATGATTATCTGTGGGTGTGAATGGATTTTATTTAAAATAAGCAATGCAATTTATTTAATCTGACATGTCTAAAAGAAAATTTGCTGCCTAAACACACACACACACACGCACACATATGTGTGTGTGTGTGTGTATACAAGCAAGTAGGAATATGCTTTTATATATATATATATATATATATATATATATATATATATACATATAAGGAAATAGGAATATAAATGTACGACTCAGTAATCGTTACAATATAGTATGAATATCAATATTTAAATTATGCAATTGTCAGATTTCAAACACCACCTGATAATGTCATGTATGAAACTGTGTTGTGCTACCAGTGAGGGGGAAAATATATATATACACACACACACACACACACACACACACACAAAAGAAAACTTACCTTAGCCAAAATCTTATATCTACTGATGGACTTTATGAAGGTAAATTGAGGATTTTATTTTGCAACAAGTATATATAAATAGATGTAAATATGCCCCTTACTTGTTTATAAGTATTTGTTGCAAAATAAAATCCTTATATGTTGCTTTGATAAAGTCCATCAGAGTACAAAACTCATCCTCTAAGAAGAGTTTTCATATTGTCTTTTTACTGATATATTTTTAGCTATATTTGAATTTTTACACATGCGCACACACACACACACACACACACACACACACACACACACACACATATATATATATATATATATATAGAGAGAGAGAGAGAGATAGTAAATTATTTGTAATCAGCAATGTATTTATAAATGATTCTAATATATAATGTTTTTGCTCTTCATTGGCATTACTTAGTGTACTGTATGACACATATAAGATATGTACATATTAACCAGTATTTACACATATGTATATAAGTACAATGTATGATTGAAGAGTGAAAGTGAATTTACTCTCTAAAACTTGCTTTTGTATATACATTTCTGATAAATAAATAAAAAAAGGGATAAATGAAAAAAGAAAAATTCCATTCCTTTTTAAATGAAAATGGATTGAGTAATTAGATTAAATGACAATAAAAAGATAACATATTTGTTTTTATGTATACAATGTTTGCATGTGTGTGAATGAGTGTGACAGAATTCTATGTTCCATTAATAACAAACGATTCTCTTCTTAATTAAGACATTTACTTTGATTAATCTTTGTGTAGAAACATGACAGGCATGTGCATATAATTCTGTACTCTTCAGCCCCTCATCCATTGCTTTAGAGGACTGGTTTGCTTTTCAGATGACATGGGTGATTCCTTTCTAATGAGGAAAAAAGTAAATAGCCGCAGCATTGTTTTTTTTTCCTTTGGGAAGCTGGCAGCAGATGTGGGATGGCATTGAGGTTGGCGTTAAAGAGGTGAAAAAAGAGCTGGTTAATATAAAGTACAGTGGTTGCAGTAGTTTGAATTAAGCTTCTATATTTTACTAAAGAATAGTTGTTTTGTAAAGAATTAAATAATAGACTGAGAGCCACTGAAGAAGTATCTGATTTATGTAACAAGAATCAAATAAAAAATGGAGTATTACTGTGTAATAACAAATAAGACTTAAGAAAGCTTTATTGAGCTTGGATGGGGAAGCACAGCTAGACTGCTTATTTATAGTATCTCAATGAGGGAGGGTTCTTCTTTCAATGAAGATAATCATCATCAAGAGTGTTACCTCCTGTTGGTCTATACCACATGCTGCCATATCTGAGTTGGAGCTGAGAACCAATCTCTTGTTCCACCAGTTCAGTTCCTTACAGCTAGGAGATGCCATGCCACTTCCAAAGAATCAAATCAACATCCTTTTCTCCATGTCTTGAATGCAAGAAGAAATTTTCAATCAGCTTTTTCTCAAAATCTTCTACATTGTCAAACAAACTTCCATGAATTTATTTTTTTTTTAACATTTTAATGTTGCTCTCTTCAGATCAAAAGTCACTTGTCACCTTTTCTTCTTATTCAGACAATATATATATATATATATATATATATATATATATATATATGCAATTCGAAAATTTAAACTAATGAACACAATAGATTTGTTAAGAAAACAGATTCTCAAATAGAGAGTTGAGAAATGATGACATCAAGAAGGTCATTGATGAAAATTAAGAACAAAGTAGGATAAAGGATAGAGTTCTGGGGGGGACTCCTGCATTAATAGAAAATGTTCTAGAAGAGTGGCCATTTAGAACAACTTTCATTTTATGATTAGATAAGAAGGATTGAATCAGTTCAAAAATTTGTCCAGCAACATCATAACTTTCCAACTTGTGAGGAGGACCAGTATGCTAAAACTTGTCAAATGCTTTCAAATTATTCAAAACAACATTCTGAGCTTCACAATTTTTATTTAAAACTTGATCTTCTTTCCCCAATAAGTGTTAATACATCAAGAGTTGAAAGCCAGATTACTTGTCTAAAAAGACCTTCCAATATGAGATGCTTAATCAATTTTTCAAGAAGAAACAAAAGCATATGTGCTGACTTTGACCAGAGAAGAAACCTCATGGGCACAATTCTCAATAAGAAGGGTAAGAATATCAATTCAAATAATGTCTTGAAGAAAGTCATGAAGTGAATCCCATTCAGAATGCTGGTAACAGAAAGAGATCGCATATATTGCTCAAAAAACATTGTTCAAGACTTTCTAATACATTTATCTTTATACCATCATCACCTTTGAAGGAAACTATAATTTTAATGTGTACAAATAGTTAGTCTGGCAAAAGTAAAGTTGATTAATGCTTTCAGCTGGTGTTGAAAACATTACTTCATCTTGCATTTGTTATTTTCAAAATCATCTTGACTGATAATTTTCATGAAGGATCCAAATTATAAACCAGCAGTCAGGTCCATCCAATGTAAATCTACATTCATTAATTAAAATTACTGTTAAAGAAATCAGTTCTCATGTGCTTCTTCAATCAACTTAAACATTTCTCTTTGTGATGTTTACTTAAATGTATTATTTGGTTGCTTTCATGTCTTTAGCCAATATATTTCCTCAAATATTTTCTTACTGGTCAATCTACTTTTCTTGTCTAGAAACCTTTTAATTTTTCTGAACCCTCTTTTGGTAGCATTCTTAAACTTAATTTTTTTTCTTGCTCTTGCCAATGAGTTCAGTTTCTTTTTTGTTTGTTCTCTCATCAGCTTTTGTACTATCTTTCTTATGACTCATGGCAACCCTTAACTACCTGAAATTAAAAAAATCTTCAATAAATATACAGTTGTATATATTTATTTACAATGTTATGCACAAACCTTGCATAATTAACTGTTGTACCACCAAATGAATTTACTGCAAATGTTTCTAATAAAACTATATATTATAAGCTGAAATCCACATAGTATATTTATTATATAAATAAAAGCATCATATATCTTTGTTTCGTAATTACGATTTATTATGAAGAAATTGATTTATTATTGACTCATTATCATACAATTATGTTAATTCAATCAGTCACTTAAGTACTATACGTGATACACACTTGGGCAATCATGTCTTGAAAGAGACATGACTGACTGGGCAGAAGATTTTTCCATAGTAGGTTGCCACTACTTTCTGTGGTAAACTGGTTGCCAACCTAGGCTACAGAACCCAATCTGTCTTGCTATTTGACCCATAGTTGAAGGAAAGAGTATTTGCATGTAAGTGAATGTAATGAATTCAACTGGAATTCAAACTCGGTTCTCCGATTTCTCATTCTATTGAATTAATCAGTTATTACCAAAGATTTACTTTGCTTACTCTTAAAATGCTACCCCAGGGTACAACTGCAGTTCCAAATATTTTTGTATACAATCAGTTTTTTTTTATTAATGAAAGATGTTTACCTGAGTTTCATATAGCACTTCTAATTTGCATCATTTTCTGAATAGTAAAATGTCCAATGGTTTAGGTTGTTATTGTTGTATATAAATTGAAGATAATAAAAAAAAGAATATGCAAATAAAATAAGACTGGATATAAAGTAAGTAATTTAAGCAAAAGTGTAAAACATTGTTCTCATAGGACGAGAACAAACAACTCATTTGAAACAAAGCAAGAAAATCCTATAGACTGCAAAGAGATACACAAACAAATGGGATTTGGAAAAGAGAGGAAAATTTATGACCCATTTACTTATGTTAACCACAAACCATGTTTCTTTAATTCTAAGATCTGGTGAGTGGGAAAGAATCTAGTAACTGTCAGCACCAGTTAAGCAATGATTCTATCATGCCGTTCATGTATGCTTTCTTTACCTAATTCTTTGAATTTAAGTGACCTTTGTGTATATACTTTTGAGTGTGGTTTATGTATATCAAATAGTCATCATTAGTTACCCTAATCACTTGGAAAAACCCTTAAGAATAGAAAATTAAACAATGTTTCTTTTTATATAATCAGAATAGATAGTAGAACAAGGCTTATAAATCATAGTAAATCCTATATAACTAATCTGTGTTTAAAGCATGCATATGTTTTCATTATATGTTTGTAGGCACATAAGTTAAAAAAGTAGCACCAACAGCAAGAAAAAAGTAAGTATGACTTTGTCTGCTATACTCTTACAAAAACTAGATCAGACCAAAAAGGCTGGGCATTAAATGAGGACTGGGCAGCACAAAAAGTGTCTTCCTGGCCTTGTAGGTGATGAATCATTTTATGCACTACAACCTTGTTCCCCAACAGAGAAAATGTTGAAAGCCTCTCACTAATCTATTGCTATTTCCGTAGCATATGTCCTAATGAGCTGCATTCCTTGATCTCACCAGGCTCTGATCTTTACAACTAGGACATGCTGCATACACAGGGAGCAATTATCCTCACTCCCTTCATATTCCATGAATAAGAAGTAAATTCCACTTGCACAGATTCTTCCTAAGAACTGCTCTCTTTGTAGAACATCCTGACAGAATGTCTTCCTGATTACTACAATCTTGTCCTCTTCAAGTCTTGGGATAATTGCTATCTTTCCTATATAACCCCATGAACTTCATGCTTTTTGTTATGCTCATAAAATGACAGACAGTAATCTTCTACTATGAGTGACTCTTGGGTCTTGAATTGGGTGAACATTAGGAAATAAAAAATAATTTTAAAAAATAAAATAAAGTATGGCTGGAATTAATTTTTGTTTCTTGGTTAGGTTATCATTAAAATGCAGTTAATACCTGACTTGTGTGCTTATGGGATTTGATAGCGATATTTATGCATTCCCAAAATAAGTTCATTAGTTTCTTTGGAAAGATAGTAAATCTTATTTTTTTACTCCACTCTCATTATGCAAAAGTCAATAACAACATCAATTATAAGAATGTGGCTGCACATAGGCATTGATGTGTTTGTACAAATAATAATATACATTCACTTTCTTAATTTCATATCAACTGAGTCTATTTGCATTTTGAAACACACATTATATTTATATATATATATATATATATATATATATATATATATATATATATTTACAAGGGTTGCTCTGAAATTAATACTTCGGAGCATCAGAGGTGAACATTGATGGTATGAAAGAAGAATGTGAAGATACCATTTTTTTTTGTTATCTTATAAACATCAGCTGGGCATGAAATTACAGACCTGAATTGATACTTGTTGAATGCTTACAGAAACCAATTAGTGGATATAAGCACAGTTAAGTAATGGGCAATGTTTTTCCATAATGTGAATGGTTTGTGCTGTAAGTCATATTCAAGACAGCCATTATGGCTGTCAACCCAAATTTAAAAAGCACCTTGATCAAATATTTTCATGGCAACTTCTAACAAGCTTTTTGCTCTGACCACATGAATTTAAGCATGCTACTGTGTTGGCATTTTGGTCCCACTCTTTTATCATTGAAATAGTTTAATGAAACTGCCACTCCAACAGTTTCTTTTCACACACTTCCTACCTGTGGAACTTCTTTCCGGTTACTTGCTTCTCTAATAGCTACAATCTCTAAAAATTTAAATGCAATGTCAATTACCATCTTCTGTCTTTTTGAATCCTGTTCATATATTATCCTTTCATCAATACTCCCTGCACCCAATCTTTTCTCTCATTGTAACTTCCTGTGCACTATTGGCTGTCCTGCCTTGCTTGGAGTGAAATGATAAAAAAATTAATCCCCATGAACTTTACTTCTTGCCTTTTCCTATGCTCATACACCACCACAGAATAACCCTATACTTTGAGTAGATCTTGAGCCTTACATTGGTGTAACATTCATGTGTATATATATATATATAAAACATTGTGATATATCACAGAGTTTATGCCAAATGGGTGCTCAGACAGTCCATGGAGCAGTAACATGCAAATTCTTTGTTAAAGAAAAAGTTTCAAGATGCATCTATCATATAACATGGAGCCTGGAGAAACCATCAACTCTGATCTTTACATCATGACAGTAAACAAAAGGCCTAAATTTCTTTATTTAGGCCATAAAGAAAAGGAACTTTTTTCTTGCAACCAGTCTTCACACCATTTTGAAGAGTATGAATCAAGTTAGAAATTTTGATTGGACAATTCAATCACACCCCTTGGATAGTTCAGATTTGGCACCTGCTGAATTCTCTTTGTTCAGGCTGATGAATGATGGACTTTTCTGACAACACCCCCATTATTGCTGCTTTGAAAAATTGTGTTACCCCTTCTGTTGAAGATTTTTATATTTATGAGCTCTTGTCCATTGCTGGTGAGTATGCATTGCTAATGGTGGTGATGATATACAGAAGTGGTATTTTGCAGCAGAAAGCATTCCATATCTAAAATTCTTATTATGACCCCTGTATGTGTTAGTTTATGTGGAAATAAATAGAAGGCATTTCTTTTGCAGTATCCCTCATGGGTACAGAAATAATCTCAGTCTGATCAAGATAAGATTAGTAAAAAAATTCTGATGTTCAGTCAGATTTTGGAAAGTGTTAAACTGGGAAGTTTTCAGCACCCCTAGTTTTACTTAAGATATTCTGTTTCCTAACAAGAAAAAATAATTGGACATTAGTTTAAACTCTGCTTAGACTTTACTGATATTAATTTCATGCTAATGTTTTGAAAAACAAAACATGAGCCTGGCCTTCCTTGTATCTCGTTTAACTGCTTGTTATACTTATTTTTTATTCATCTCTTTAACTGTGACAGTACAGTATTAAAGGATTTAAATGTAAGGAAAATGTTAATATATTTTCTTCATATTTATTTGTTTTAGGCCCTCAAATCAAAAGCATGTTGTTTCCATTTGAAGGCATGATAAATGAAGAACAGTACAATAACTTAGGGGAATACATTGTGTAGGTGAATGTGTATCTTCTTTTATGTACCCTGTCCCTTCAGGATGTAGGTGATCATAGCAATTCACATCTTTTTGTCACTTGTAGCTCTTAATAAGTTTTTTCTGTTGTTTCTCCCAAACCCTGTTATTCATTTGCTCAAGTCCATTAAGTACATCATGCACTGCTTTTTCCTGTCTCTTTTTCCTTCTATTTACCCCATGAGTTTCTAGTTTGTATATCTGCTAAACACATTGACTGTCTGTATGTAGGTGGTTTGCTGCCAGTATAGATTCTTGATTATTCTAATGTCTTTCCTGAATATGTCAAGGATTACTGAGCGTCTCTAACAAATTTTTATGGTGTACTTTATTGAACACCTTTGCATAGTTTATAAAGCACAGGTACACATCCTTCTGCATTTGTATTACTCTTCTTGATAAAATTGTGAGCATAAACATTGCTTTCCTTTTTTTCAGTGTCTTTAGTAAACCTGCACTGTTTTTCTGTCTCGAGCCTGATTTTGTTGCGTGCTCCATTCATCAGAATTTGGATGATGAGTTTTGTTATATGGCTGATTGTTCAGGGGAGTTCACATTCATTTGTGCCTGGCTTCTTAAGTAGTGTTTTGAAATTTATCTGTTTAGGTCACCTGATATATCACCATTGTTTATAGATTTCATTTATTATTTCTGTAATCTTGTCTACACTGAAATTGTCTAAGGCTGCCAGCATCTCTATTACAATCCTGTCTGGTCTTGAGTCTTTGTTTAGTTTGGCCAGTGCAGCTTCCACATTGGTTTGTAATATTTCTGACCCATCAGTATTTCTGTGCATTGAGGGTTGTTCTCTTTTGTTGTGGAAGAGATCTCTGATATACTTGTTCTATCACTGAAGTATTTTTCCTTTCTCCAATATGAATGTACCACTCTTGGATTTTAGGCAGCCTGTTGATAAGCATGTCATTTGTCATGTTAGTTCTCTTATGTATAAAAAAAAAAATAACTCCTTTATTTGTGATACTCAATCTCTCTATTTCTGCACATTTTTCATTGAGCCATTCTTCTTTAGTCTGTTTGTATTTGTTCCTTATTTCCTTGTGTAGTTTTCTGTATTCTGTTCCATGTGTGTGTACACAGAGATCAATGTTTACTAATGATTGCCAGTTATGTATAAGAAGTGTGCACTATTTTGATGTTAATTTTGATGGATACTGTTTATTTTTATACATTCTAGTAAAAGTACTTTTAAGCTCAGGAGACAAAAGAAAGATGTTTGAGTAATAAATCATTTTCAAATTTGGCAGTCAACTTATTTGTTATATTTGTCTTTTTTAAAATCTAGCTAATGTGCTTCTAAATCACATACATGCACACATATACTTGCTACTGTTTCTACATTCATGCATCCTCATGTGCATATGACGGCATCTAAAAAAGTTATGAATGTAGTTGATTTATATATATATATATATATATATATATAGTATATGTAAATGAAATGTGTTCCCATATCTAAGTGAATTCAGAGGCAAGAATAAGCTAACTTCAAAATTATATTTTTCTTTGTAAATCTTTACCATCATATTATATGCAAAATTAAAGCTTATACTTAAAAAGGAATAATCAATATATAATCATATATAGGGTGCGATGGATAAATTGTCATTTTATATTTTTTTTAATTTTGTGCATATGCATTGTTTTTGATTTTGTCAACTGCACAGTATAGTAGGATCAGTTGAGAACCATCTGTGAAAAAAAGAGTTCCATGACACAATTCACTCTATCAAAAATTTGGAAATGGCATGCTGTATATCTTGGTATGTGTACCGAAAGCTCTAATATTAACCATTTTACTTAAATTAATCACTTTTGTTATGTCAAGAAACTCAATTTTTGACAACCACTTTCAGCAATTTAAAGATATTTAAAACTGTTAAAGAATTCATTGAACCAAAACTGGATTTTGTTTCATGAAGTGATGGGGTCTCAGGTAAGGTAAAATACTTTGATGACTAAATAATAACATAAATTTATATGAACAAAAGATTTATATCCATGTAAGGAAACAAATCTTTTTATATGAATTATACTGATAACCTTTTTATATATTCACCAGGAAGTGCTGAAAGGTTCTCCCCCACTTCCCAAATTCTGACCAACTGAAAAACATCAGAATGTTTTTAAAGAACTTACTGGTTAAATCAAGAACTTTTCAGTAACTCCTGACATATTTATAGATATACTTCATTTAGAAATTTATAGGGATGCAAACTTTTGTGTTTATCTGTAAATATATTTGTGTATATTTACATCCAAAAGCATGGGTAAGAACGTATCTCTTTGTTTTGCCTGCTTTAAAACAAATTAGATTGCCTGTCTTCCACTGTTCCAGGTCATTAAGTGTCAGTCTCTTTCTGGCTAGGCAAAAGAACAAAATTAAATCTATTTAAAAATGTCTTATTTGATTCAAAACTGAAAATAAAAACTTTGAATTAATATGACCATGAGCAGTTGATGTGATATATTCATTAATATATGTTGAGTAGTAGAAATATGTGTATGCATTATTTAGAAAAGATAATTGAATATATTTTGTATTTTGTGCAATACAATTATTCATAATACAATCTACTATTTTCTATGAAAAAAAATCAGGAATATATTTTCTTTTTTTTATTATGATTCTCACTGGAAGGTTTAAAATGGTCAGTTGTCAATTTGCATGATGCAAACTGTTAAAAGGGTTTTAGAGGCTAGTTTTCACCTGAATTTAAATGTTTTTAGTGCTAAAAAGTAGGTCATGATAACTTTTTTAACATTAAAAACTAAAATTGACCCCATTACTTTAATTAACAAGTTATTCAAGACAAACCAAACACAGTTAATACACTGGTTGGTTGCTTATGAAAGTGTTTGTTTTAAAATGAAACTACAGTAGACAGTGGTTACTTTGTTGATACAAGTAAAGCAAAATGATAAAATATTACACTAATTAATGGAATTTTAATTCTAGGATTTGATTCTGATTTGAATGATTTTTGGAATTGTAATGAAATAAGTACTGGCAATCAATTATATGTAAGTACCTTTGCTAATTCATTGAAAAAAGAGCATATCATGACAAAAAATGATCCAAAGTTGATGAGGGTGTCATCAGTGAGGTCATCGCGAGGATCACTAGGGGGTTTTGGGTCTTTCAATATCATACCCCCCTCACTGCGCCGACCCGACCAGAGATGATCAGCCTCTGGCCCACCCTCGATAAGCACTTTCAGACACTGGAAAATTATGTTTATGCTCGGTACCAAACTTTGCAAATGCTTCCAATTGGCGATGGTCCGAGCCACTTTTCATTTAGAGGCGAACCGCACATGAGCTCATCCGAAACATTAATTTAGACGCAGAATTTCGGGGGAATTTTAGCTAACAATTTGGAATCCAGGCACTCTCTCTTTTGATCCATAACCAATTAGCTGTTCTTTCCGCTGTTTCAGTTATGTACTTGAGTGCTTTTCTTTTTTTTACTCCCACTATCCCAGATTAATTATACTTTAAGTTTGCTAATATTCCTCAAAATAAAGATTCATAAAAGCACATTTTATTTTTGGCATATTTTTTAATAAAGAGAATTACATTAAGATAAACACAAACAAGAAATGACCTTAAAATCAAATCTTATAGCAAAAAAATAAAAAACTCTTTCCAGTCAATTCAAATTAGTTTTAAAATAGAACAAAATTAAAACTGAAATAAAAGCTTCAAGAAAGATTTCTAATTTTTACAAATTCATTTTCAACCTTATGTATAGCAAATCTGTCGAGGTACTTAATTGTGTGTATGTATGTATATATATATATATATATATATATATATATAATCACATGGGAGTCATAATCTCTTAATAGAGCTTATACACTAATCAAAACCTTTAAAATAAAAAATGTGGTTTTAAGTTCTCATAAAACTGTAGAATCTCTATAACATAATGTCATAGTTACTTTTTCCTTTTGTTTTTGAAAATTTTGCAAACTGACTGCATACAGAGAGGAAATGAGTTCAGCAGATATACAAAGATAGAAAAGGGGTGTATGACAAGGCTGTGTCTTCTCACCAGATCAGTTCTACCTATACAACAAGGTAATTCTGTTGGTTTAATGTGTCATGCTAGACAAATTTTTCATTTGAATCTATCTTGCACATTTTTAAATTTACCATTTATCTTTGCATTGAATACTGATAATCTTGAGATTCTTGACTAAATCCAAGGAAGGCTCAGTAATGTAATCTATCCTGACCGGATATCTTTAGTGACTTTCAGTCTTTTTACTAAATATTTTCATGGCAATGTTTTTGATGGGCTTTTCACTTTGGTGCCTCAATTGCATGAATTTAAGTGTGCTACTACATTGAAAACTATGTCTCATCAATTCACATTTTGAACTAGAACATTGCAACTGTATTTTCTAATAGATACTTTTCTTGCCTGTGGAAATTCCTTTTGATTTCTTGCTTTGCTGCCACCTACAATTGTCAAATATTTAAATGCAATACCAATTGCTTTATTCTGTTTTCCTGAATCCTGTTTATTTATTGTCCATTCACCTCACTTCTAACTAAGGTTTTCTCATTCTCTTTCACTCCAAGTAACCCACTTTGGTTACTAGTGGTATTATCACCTTCCTTGGGGTAAAATGATTAAAAGAAAACTGAAGAAAACTTTCTAATATTGACCAGCTATGCACAATTATGTTTTGTAGTAGTTTGCATAATCATAAATTTATAAATTAGTTTTATTTACTGAACATAAATGTCACATTTTTAAAGAATGTAATAATGATATAGTGAGCTGGGCAAGATTTTTCAAAGTAAAAATTGCAACAGATCTTCAAAAGTACCACTAATGTAATTTTGAAACTTTCTTTGTATATCTGTTTACTCCTGTCATAGTAGTGAGTTGGGCAACATTTTTCAGAGTGAAAATTATAACAGCTTTTTGAAAGAACCTGTAATGTAATTTTGAACTATTCTATGTACAGCTCTTTACTCCTGTCATTGTAGTGAGTTGGGCAAGATTCTTTAAAAAAAACTAGCAACGGCTTTTTGAAAGGGACCTTAAATGTTATTTTGAACCTTTCTTCATACATCTCTTCCACAAATTCCCATTTCTATGCTGAATTTAGTCTTATCTAAAACATTTTCTCTGTTACTGAAACCAGAATATAATCTTTTGTAAAAATGTCTTATTTTTGTGAAGCTCAATTCCATTTTACCTTAAAGTTCAACAAGCCCTACAATGCTAATTAATGAACAGTAAACAGAACTTAAAAAATGGATATCCTTTTTGATGTTTAATTTGTTGCTTCAACTTTTTTCCCTTATCTTGGAAGCCATAAAAGTTTATAGAGCCAAAGCAAAATACCATAATTTACTTTTTATGACTTGAAACTAAGAAAAGAAAACTTTGAACTTTCTTTAAGAAATTTAAAATGCATTATCATTTAGTATTGTAATTCTCTCAAAGCGCAATAGATTTAAACTTACATTTGAGATGATTGTTATTGTTTTAGGTATAAAAATATTTTGATATTTTTCTAGAACCCTTATTTATGTCTATTTGTAAAATTTAAATTACTCATTTTATGATTGACTGCAAAATAAGTCATTTCCTGACAAATTTCTAATCTGTTTTGCCACTAGGCTAAAGCCACACAAAGTAGAATCTTTTGTCATCACTGCTTGGATCTAATAATTTCTGTGTTTGACTTAGTATCCTGTTATTTGAAATAAGTTCATAGTAACTTTCAGCAAAAAGGTTTTCAAAAGTTTACAGTTTTAAAAGATGAATTGAAAAGGTGGAACCCAATAACAAATTTCTGACATTAACACCTCAATAAATGGCATATGTGAAGTGAAGAAACACTGTAATATAAAGCAAATTTAGCTTCTGGTCATGATGATAGGTCTCAACAGATTGGAGCTTTGAAATGTAAACATTTGTCTGAAACTGACAATATATAAAGAACTATTGAAAAGTGGGACAATGAGTATGCACACGAACTAAAAACATTACTTCATTGCTAGATTGGTTCTTTAACAAAAAAAGTTAACAACTAAATAGAGAGAGAGAAACTGTTTTATAAAAATTCTCACTTATTCATAATAAAAATGGTAGATTAAAAGTCAGTATTTAATAGTATTCAAGTACTGAGTAATGTGAAAATATGAAAAAATGATTATATAGTCATATGTAATGAAATTCTGCTCATATGAAGATATTTCAAACTTTGATAACAGTGTATGAAATATGTTTAATTTGGAAACATTATCAAGTCAGGAATCTGTTTTCAGTAAATTTATGTTCAATAAAACAATTGATGAGAAGAGTGTTTTTCAGTAAATGGCAAATGTTAAACAAATCAGATTGGCTTCAAGACTTCATTATGTTCTCAGTGAACTTAAATCAGTAGGCCAAGTGAAAGAAACAGTTTTCTGAAACAAATTAAAATTTTATATATATATCAATTATTTTCAGATAGTGTATATCTGTAAAGAAACAAAATGAATAAGAGAACAAGGAAAAACTATTCTTAGTCGACATCTGCCTTGATAAAAACCCTCAGAGGACAAAACACGTTGGCTAAGAATAGTTTTCCCTCTTATCTTTATATATATATATATATATAAGAAATGTAAGCTTGAAATGTTTTTATATATGATGTACATTTCACAATCAAAAATTATGAACTTATAAAAATAATAAAAATATTTCTATAAATTTTCTATTGGATAGAAATTTCTTATATTTCTTATATCTTTTATTTAAAACCTCAATATTTTGTTTGAGACTTTCATATTGAATAAATATAAACTGGAACTGTTTTACTCCTTAATAAGATACTTTGTAATGTTGTTAAGGACTGTAATCTGGAAGTTGCTCAGTATATAAACTTTATATAGACAAGAAGCTTAGTTGATAAAAAATAAGTAATTTTTCTTCCTGATTTTTAAGTTTTAGAGCAAAATATTAATTTTGCAGTTTTATGAAAAATAAATTTCATGTGATATGTTTGTTTAAATATGACATTCATGTGATATGTTGGTTTAAATGACATCATATGACAATTGTATATTCATTTTAAATATTTGACAGCATTCATTTTCAAATAAAGGTGCTAGTTTAAAGTAAACAAGCTTAAATACATTCTAAGTCTAGTTACATTCTATCACCACTAATCAGACCCTAAACTATCACCAGTCATGATGAATGCATATCCCCTCAAGGAGGCATTGTGCCTTGAGAGACTATTGGGCCTTAAACTTATACCTGCTCTTAAATAGATCTCAAACATATGATCTGTCACAAAAGATACAGGAAAAATGGTTGGCTCTGTACCACTCAAGTAGGTATCTGATTCTTCATGCTGTCCTTAGGCTTACAAGCACCAGATCAGGCCAATAATTGAGTACTGATGTCATATTTTGGCAGAAGCTTCCCAGTCCTCACTTTCCAGTATTGATAGAATTAAAAAGTGACTATGAGTCTTTGTGGGTGACAGATTATTTTCCACTCTCCAATCTCTCTCACAGACAAGACGTGGCAAGCCTCTCACACTTTTATCACTACCTTGATGGAATCTGCTTGAAAGAACCTATGTTCTTTGGTTCCGCCAGACATAACCTACACAGCCATGACACTTACATTTTATTAAACCACCCACATTCACTTTGTATTCTATTAGTGAGAAGTAAGTTCATCTTAAACAGCTTCTTCTCATGAGCCATTGCCTTGTGGAACAACAGCCAAGAGAATGTTTCACCAATCACGACAATCTTAACCTGTTCAAGTCTAGAGTTAACTGTTATCTTTCCTTTTTAACTGTATAATCTCCTCCTTAACATAACCCTCTACCTTGAGTGACCTCTGAGCCTTGTACGGAATGAACCTTCTTGAAAACAGAGTTTTGAAAACATGAAAAACCAGTACAAGAATACCATGCTTTATGCAATTTTTAAAGGCTTTCTTAATTTTGGAAAACAAACTAAAATTTTAACACCAATTTATCAACTGAACAACATATCTTTGTGCACCCTTTTCAAAACACCTGTGATGTCTCTAAGGATTACATAGAAACTTTGGCTTTTACAAAGTAAACAAAAAAATGTTAAAAATTGCTTATGGTCATATGACAAATTAGAAGGATGATTTTTTAAAGATTTTTCTTTTTGAATTATTTTGTTACTTTGGTATTTAAAAATCTGGCAAATGTTAATGCTCTCAAAATTTGAAAATTATTTACATTTCCTGTCAATTTATTTCATTATATAAATAAAGGGAATAGTTTTCTATTTTTAATAATCCTATTTTTACTCTGAAATAAGAGCACAACATTCTTTCAGAATAGACTTAGTTTGTCAATATAACATTTACTTTTTGAAAAAAAGAAATTAAATTCATTGCTTATATTCTAGAATATTGATATGTTGTGTCGTCTATTTCATTTCTATATTGTAAAGCTTTCATATTATTTCATTTACATGTCATATTTTTAAAGCCAGACTTGAATTTTTTTGTCATCAGAAATGGGGTTATGAAAATACTTTTTTAGCATGTGTGCCTTGTGGCATTATGGAAGGATACAAACATCCAAGTTAGTAGAAAATATGTTAGGCATGATTAAAAAAAAACATTATAAATAGAATTTTACTTTTACTTAACATTCATAAATCATTCTGTAAAATTCCTCTATTACAAATAATATTTGAATGTAATACAAGGCACATTATGAAGAAATATCTGGCTCATACATTATCAACACCAAAGCCTTTTGTGCATTTGATTTTCCTCAAATTTGTAAGTTATTATGATAAAACCTTAAAGTAAAAAAGAAATGACTATGAAAACTTCTTTAAGCCATTATTATACTGATATCTCTAAAATGGATCTTCTACAGCAAACCAGAAAAAAGTATTTTGATTATTTATCTGTTAAATAAACAGATTCTTGTATTCTGAATCATTGCTCATGTGAAATGGCATTCTTATTTTCTGCATGGATAAATAATGTAATATCATTGTGTCATACCCACTCTTATAGAGAGTAACTAAACCAGTTAAAGATGTTAAAAAGCTGATATCTTGGATGTTCAGGTTGTATAGTGGATTGACTGAGAAATGGGAGAAATGAGTTTCAATTCTGGTTGAATCTACTGTTAAGTGAGTTGACACAACATAGAGAAATCATGAAAGAGATACAGGACTTCACTAATAAGCATCCTCAACCACTACAAATGGGTAATGGAAGTTGCTGACAGACCCTTATGGTGCTATGATCTTCCAGGTAACTGTTCCCTCCGAATCAAACCACACACTCAGGTTGGTGGAAAAGAGAGTGCTTTAAATTTGGTTCTCCATCTAGTTATCAATACACCTAATGCAGAAAACCTATTTGTCTTGTGCAATTCTTGCCAGTTACCAAAAACAAATATAGAGTACTCTCCTGAATACTTGTTCCTGTATCAGTCATGACATCTATTGAAGGCAATTCTCCTAATAAAACTTCCATTTTTGCCAATGGTTACACGAAAACATATATACTACTCAATAGAATTTTATGATATTGGCAGTTGTACATGTGGTTTTGGAAAAATTTTCCAGATGTTTTCAATGTGTGTTGTGCAAAAGCATTAATACTTGCCCCTTTTTGTCAGGTTTGACAGCTGATTTATTGCTGAAGAAACAGATCATGTATTTTACATTGGGTTAGAAAAAAATTGATTTTTTTTTTTTTGGCTAGTAGTCAAGAAGTTCATCTGACCTCAATCCTCCTGGGAATGATAGATCTTCATCATTCCCAATAAAATTTAAATCTAGTGATTGGTAAAGTTTTGAAGAAATTATAAGATGAACAATACATTTTCAGAAACCTTATTTGGTCATTTATAAACAATATTAAATTTCATGAAGGGAAATCAATAAAAAATATTGATAGTGCATTGATTTGATGTTGATTGCAAAAAATGCAAAACTGTTAGATTTATTAGGAAACACACTTATATACAAAGGTTGCTCAGAATATAAATGCTTTCTGTTTATTTGCACAAAAACCACATAAAGTGCAATAACATCATTGGACATAGTAAAAATTTCAGTTACAGAGAATTATTTTTCTCAAAAGACATCACCATTGGCTATTCATTTTTCTAGTGATGAACTAGAGCTTGAATATCACACTTGTAAACATGGTTTGTCATACATATTGTTGTAGCAATTACTAAAATACATTACCCACTGCCAAACTGCTATCATATCCATTGTTTGATCTCTATAAACTTTCATAAAGAATTTTCTCAATATTGAGGAATTTAATGATATATCTTTTCCTTGTATATATTTTCCCATCAGCCACCATGTTGCCACACTGCTTTTTGTAGCTAGGTTAATTACATATTATATTTCTTGGAATGTTCAGCCTCTATGACTATATTACCAATATCTATGCAGTTTTCAGTGCTGGTATAGTATATGGCCTACCTTTTAAATGTCTCATTGATATATTATGTAACCTACCTTAAAAAGAGTATTATAAGGAAGTATTATCACTGTCTAATAAAGGTAAACATTAGGGGTTAGGGTAAATAATTAGTTTTAATAAATAACCAAATACTTATATCTATAAATATACTCCTACTGAGGCAGGACACACTCAAACAAGGTAGGCCATATATTATAACAAAAATAAAGAAGTAAGCCACATATTATATATATACTGGCATGCACTTTCTTATCAACTACCAATTTATCAGATTACCATTTGTAACAATGTATTAGTGGAAAGAAGCAACCTCTGCTACCACATCATGAACATCTGCCTCTGACATCATCAGCCAACATATTAGGTAGCATTACTTTTGGAGAGAAACTGGTATGTCAACTAACATTTGGACCAGTTTGAAGAAAATATAAAAATATTAGGTAAAAAGATAAAAGATTAGGATGTCAGTTAATATAAATAATAATATTGAGTGACAATGTTTTTCAAAGTAATCAAAAATTTATCCAATTTACTCCCCCAAAACATACCCAATGATGTTTTGTTTGTCTTTGTAGATGACAGTGATTCTTTGACATTCTCAGTGCTTTACCATTTTTCTTAATCTTGCCAGAATCTTGATCTACTGTAATTTTGTTATTTTAATCTTAGAATGATAAAGAAAAAAGAGAAATGTAATTCTTGTCTTAAATGTTATTTTCGGCTTTTGATGGATGATGATCAATCTTAATAATTTTGCGTGCACACACACACACACACACACACACACACACACACACACACACACATGCAACTATATTTCTTGTTACTGTAAATGTTATATTTGTGGATACATGTGCTTGAGTAAATAGCATCTTTTTACTTTTATTTTAAACAGTGTGCATTACATCTACTGGTCTATGCATTTTCTTTTCAACCTGCTAGGCTGTGAGGCCTTTTGTGGCCTTGCCATCTAAAGCACAGTGAATCAAATGGGTAGATACATGTTCAAACCTTGCTGGAGAGCATATTTTTTATTAAGTCTCCTAAATAGACAAACTGGTAAGGATAATGCACACCATTTAAAATTGAAAAAAAAGCATCTACTCACATATGTATCTCCACAAAATAACATTTACAGTATTAACTGTCAGATTAAAAATAAAATTTATTTATTCCATAGAAATTATATTAATATATTCCAGCAGTATTTATCAAGATATTTAGAAAGGTTAGCTGAGTGTAAATCACGAACACCCAGTGAGGATTAAACTTGTAATAGTAAAAAGTGATTTGGAGGTTAGAATTTGAAGTTTACCTTTATTTCAGGTCAGGTGCACACACTGTCCAGATTTATTTGTTATATACATGAAGTTATATATATATATATATATATATATATATATATATATGCTTAACCAGTATATGTCCTGCATATTTATAAGTCTACCATTTGTCGTTGCTTTAAATATTGCTGCCACAACTGGTCTGGTGCTCTTGTTATATATTTAGGGATTCTTGATAAACCTCAAAAAAGAATCTGCAATGTTATTGTCCCTGACTTGGCATATTGACTTCCAACCACCATAATGTAGCTTTCTTCTGCCTTTTCTATAAATACTTTTGTGATAAGTGTTCTAATGAACTTTTGTCTATGGTAGCTAGAATTTATAAATTTAAATGCAATACTAGCTTGGTGGCAACATCTCATCATTTTTACAGTTGAAATGCCTAGATGTAACAATAAGTTCTATACTTGTGGAATTTTCTTGCAGCTTCTTGCTTTTCATTTAAATTTTTTAAGATCAATGTCAGTCGTTATCTTCTTAATTCTTATGTCATTCTCTCTCCTTAATGTTGTTTTTTTTTCCTTTTCTCTAACACTCAGTAACCCCTTACCTGTCAGTGGCTTTATGCCTTTGGTTGGGGAGGAGTGCTTAATATATATATATATATATATATATATATATATATATATATACAAAGAGAGAGAGAGAGGATAACAGAATATAAATATTTATTATCAAGGACAATTTTTGAGGAAAGGTGTTTGAAAGTGGAAAAGTTTTCACTTGGTCATTTTTCCCTTAGGATTTCATTGTTTACTTTATGTGACTACACAAGCACAAAGTGTATGCTGGGAATTTTAAATTTAAAAAATATCTTTTTATGTGTTTTGGGTATATAATCTATTATAATTTGTTTTATAATCTGTATATAATCTTATAAATTTCATTTAGATTCTTTTTCATTATAGTTTCTGTTTCTAAACATTTTCATCATAGTGAATTAAAGTGCTTTAATTGTTAGTTCATCTACAGTAAGTCTGCATCCAGGATTTTATGTTTCACCATTCTTGGCAGATATTTTATTATCACATTGTAAGACATTTAATAAAAAATGATGCAAACAAAAACAAAATAAATTTATAAATGGCAAAATATAAATTATATTTTAAAATCTAAAATTTCCAGCATCTCTCATTCATGTGCATATGTAGTTACATCAATATAAACAAATCTAGTCTGATGAAATCCTAAAGAACCAACTAATTCACAAAAACTTTATCAACTTTGTAATACATCTTTCCTTCAATATATATATATATATATATATATATATATATATATATATATATATATATACGCACACATACACACTAATGTAGAGCAATTGGCTATGGTTAAATGTAATTAGCAGAAATGCCCCAACAAACAGAATTAACAATGTTTGCAATTAACAAGAAAAAGAAAAGAACAGGATAAAAAATATGAAGCAAACAATATATGCAAAGTAAAACAACAGCAATAAAGGTAAAAAGTTCAGAAACTAAGAATGGTGTTAACACAGACAAATGATTGCTGCCTACTGATTTCAAGACAAGATATAACTAAGTCAGATGTGACTGAGAAGTAGCCTATTTTATGGGCTAGGAATATTTATGATTGTTTTGCATTTTTTTTTGTTTGTTTTTTTATCTTTAATATTTCAAGTTATTATTCTATATATATATATATATATATATATATATATATACACACATGCACATATATATATATATATATATATATATTACATACACCCTTGTGTAAATTAGTTCAAACACCTTATTTAGTTTTCTTTTACAGTCAGTTTTTTTTTAAACCAACTGAAGTCACAGGAAGTAATTGATTTGTATTTTTTCCTTGGATTAGGTCTTTTGCTGTGGTGTGCAGCAATACGAATCTATTTTCAGGTTGTATGTTGAAATTTGTTTAGCCTGGAAAAATATTGCCTTAGATATTTTATCATGCCAGACACTATTGTCTCAACTGTTAATTAGTTGTTCTATGCCATTGTCTGCGAGAGATGTTACTCTAAAAAAGCATATGAAAATTGTAACTCTGAATGAACACACTGGCAATCCTTACAGAGAAATCACAGATACTTTTGATGTCAACCTTTCAATTGTCAGTCATGTGATCAAAGTGAAAAAGCAAACTGGATACATCAGTCTAAAGTGTAAAGGAAATTGTGGTTGGAAGAGAAAAACATCATCAACAGATGATGTATACATAATTAGAAATGTGAGAACAATCTTAGGAAGACATTCATTTTGCTTCTATTAATTTCTGCAAGGTCTTATATATATATATATATATATATATATATATATATATATATATCCATTATATTTATATATATATAGAGAGAGAGTAGACATTTTCTTATATTTATTTATTTTTTTTTTTAAACATGTTCTTTTCTATTATTTTTAAGCAGTTTTGTTAAAAAAGGGGTAAAAGAAAAAGAAAAAACTGGAGGAATAAAAATATGGTAAGCAAGAAGTTCATGATGGTGTTCAATTTAGAGCATTAAAAAATTTATTTAATTTCACCCTGCAAATAAGTTTAGTAAATAAATCAGTGACAATGTAGTCTGATAGATATAGTCCTACTTTATTGTTCTATTTTTAATTTTCATCATTACAAAGTGGTATTTTAATGTTGGTGGTAGACAGGGTTTTTAGCTAGAACTATGGTACCTTGATTATTGCAACAGATAGTAGCTTGCTCACTTTCATTTGAATTAATCATAGTGTTTAATAACTGAATAAGGAATTTTGCTTCTTGCATTGCAGCTGCTAATGCTATATATCTCACTTACATGTTGAAAACACTACTGTACATTATCTCATTTTCCATGAAATCATTGAACTGATTATTAATAATTGGAAACTATATCTTGTAATTCTGTAACTATCATTCAAATTTCCAGAATCTTTATCATAAAAGACACCTTAAGTTAAATGATTACCAGATTTATTAAACACTAAAGCGTTTGTATTTGTGCCTTTAAATAGTGTAAGACTTATTTGGCTCTGATCAAGTAAGCCATGGTTACACTTGCTGGACTATTGTGACAATTTTGTTACCACATAACATATACTTGGCTGAGTTGACTATTTCTCTGTAATGTTTCTCATTTGTTAGCTCAGTATTGTTTTTGACCAGTATAGTAATATCCATTTCACAAGGCGTTCATTGAGGTTTACCATCTTGCATTCCAAACTTGGTTTGACTCTTTTCTATATGTTATGTTTGATTCATCTCTATGGAGTTATTTTTAAATGTAAATTGTATATCTAGAGAGAAAAAAATCTATCTAAGATCAATCATTGTTTATTTCAATCTTTTTTACATTAATTAGTGCAGAATTACAATTTTTAGCAAGTATATCATCAACCCAAACAACCATAACCAGTATTTTATTCAAAGTGTTTTTTGTGTAAATGCAAGAACCTGCTAAGGAGCAGGTGAAACCATGACTAATTAAATGGACATGTAAAACTTGGTTTCAATTCCACATGCTTTAATCCATATAATTACTTTTTCAAGTTTATTGTTTTTGCTGGTAATGAAGTAGCCCTAGACATGTACTACACAGTAAATTTGATCATTTAAGTATGAAGTTTTTACATCCATTTGATGTATTAATAAATTATATGAATAGTTAATTTTATTAAAGTCCAGATAACAGACAACAAACACACTGTGGGATGGAATTTCATTATAATCTATTCCAGCTTTTTTGTGAGTAACATTTCACAACCAATGGAGCTTTGAACTGCTCATTCAGTCAGTTAATCAGTCAGTTAAGTGCCATATGTGAGATAAACTAGGTCAATCATGTCTCAAAAGAAGATTTTTCCACAGTAGGTTACCATTTCTTTTTGTGGTAGATTGGTAGCCACCAAAAGTTATAGAACCCAATCTGTCCTGCTATTCAACCAAGTTGGAAGAAGAAAAGATAGATTAATACCTTTCCCAAGGGTATTTGCATGTAAGTGAATGCAAGGAATTCAACTGGAATTCAAACTTGGCACTCCAATTTCTGATTCTGAGCTGATGTCTGTTGCATCACAATGCTCATTACCAGTCTTATTAGTTTTAATTATGTAGACCCACCAACTTGTAACAAGAGTTTTGCCAGTTAGGAATGTAGTTAATTCATATGCCTCGTTCATTTTTAGAGCACTTACGTTATTTTCCATGACATTGCACCATTCTCTAGAGTCATTTCAAGTAATAGCTTCAGTATAATTATTGGGTATATATTTTAACGAACAGCAATCGTCTATAATCATATTTACCAACATGTAAAACAGGTAGGGACATTGTTAGTTTGTGGATTTGGTCTGGGCTTTTGCATTCTGAGTCCTATTATAGTATTTTCACTGTTATAACTATAATCTATAAGTGTATCTACTACTAGGAAGGTTGTTTTTCTATTTAGGCTAGAAAATTTTAACATCAGAATCCATCTTGTACTTATAAATCCTACCATTCATCCATGCATTGAAGACTGTTGCTATAGCTGCTCAAGTGCTCCTGCTATTCATATTGAGGTTTTCAATAAAATCCAAAGAAAAACCTGCATTGCAATTTGTCCTGATTTGGTGTCTCAATTTCAGTTATTTTCTTGCTGATGTGATGTGGCTTCCCTCTGTTTTTTCTATAATTATTTTCATAGCAACTGTTCTGACAAACTTTTTTCCTTAGTGTCTTGACCACATGAATTTAAACATGCTATTAGATTGGCATCCAGGTCTCACTTTTTTACTGTTGAAATAGTTAAATATAACATTCACTTCTACTTGAACAGTTTCTTTTCTCACATTTCTTGTCTGTGGAACTCCTTTCCGCTTACTTGCTTCACTGATAGCTACAATCTCCAAAACTTTAAATGCAATGTCAATTGTATCTTCTATTTACTTGAATTCCATTCATCTTTTATCCTTTCTTAAATGCCCACTGTACCCAGTCTTTTCTTCCACTGTAAACCCCTGCACACTAGTGACTGTTCCACCTTGCTTGGAATGAAATGATTAAAAAGAAATTCTCCTCAATGTCTTAGTTTCTTTGAGGCTTTGCAATGCTACTTTAAATGCACTAAATGTTACTGTTTTGTCTTTTTGAGTAATAACAGACATGATCAGTTTAAATTCAGAGGGAAAGCCTTTGATATCTATGTGGCATCCATTAATCTCAAGAGACCATGAATCTATACCCAAAGAAATCTACCTCAGATGCTGATAGTGGTGCAGCATCTGTTATGGCTGCCCAGGCTCACACATGAGAGACAGTCTCAATTACAACAAATGCATGTAAAGCTGCTCTCCCCTGATGATACCACATTGTTTTCTTTCTGTTGAGCATGCTTCTCCCTGGCAGCAATCCTCCATTTCTCTTCTCCTCACTCTAGTCCTCAGTATAAAACATGACTCCAGTGTGAGAAAATTGTTGGCAACATTTTTCCATTTCCATTGCCCTTTCAGCAAAGATGAAGTCACTAATAACTTCTGATGTTTTGAATAAATTTACAGCATTTTCATCTCTAATAATATAATCCACAATACTTTTGCTATTTGCTTTTTGAAAAGAGATTAATTCAATATACAGGTTAATTATTTTTGGCTTTTCTTTTGATAAGTAGTCTTCTCTCAAAATTAGCAATGCTTTATTTCCATTGTCAGTTATCAGGGGCTTCTTTCATAATATGAGACTGACATCATTCTTCAAAATATTGGATTAATTAAGCAAATGTATTTGCATTCTTTATCATTGAGTTGATAAAATAGGGTGAAGTCTATTTTGGCTCATATTTTGGATTCTCATGTATGCTAAAAACTTTACCTCCCCTAGTTCATATTTAGATTCATCACCATTGAAATAATTTTGTTCTGGATTCATAACCTCTGTGTGTGTATGTATGTATATATATATATATATATATATGCACACACACACACACAAACAGTTGTCTCTTTTGAAAAGACAAACTCTTTGTGCTTAGCAATGTTTTCTCTACTCCCTGATATCAAGTACTTTACGATAAAAAACTGCTTGCCAAAATACATTTTATCAGTAAAACCACTGAAAATCAATAACCTTGGTTCTAAGCATTATCACAATAAAACATTATATGTGTGTGTGTGTTATAGTGGAACATCCTGCCATCCCCGAGAATAGAATGCTCTACTTTATAAAAGACGGTAACTAGCGGTACGAATGGGAAAAGGTCTTAGGCAAAGGCATTCACTATTCGATAGTCGTTTCCACTCCAACCCATGGCTTACCTATATGTGTATTATTGTTAATTGTACCTTAGTACAATAAATCTCTATTTCTTATTCCTGGTGTGGAGTTCCATTCTTCAACTGATCATTTTATACTGTATTCCTTTTCAGGATATATCAATATATATATATATATATATATATATATATATATATATATAGAGAGAGAGAGAGAGAGAGAGAGAGACAGATAAATAGGTTTGTGTGGGTATATATTTATAAATAGGTATTTCTTTTTTTTTTTAATCATCAAGGCAAAAAATCTACTAAGATGCAGCTGATTAATGAGGATGAAAGAATGTAAGAAATGGAAATACATTATGAAGGAGCAAGGTCAATAAAAGAACAAGAATTAAGAAAACAAAATATAACAATTGATATTGCATTTACATTTTTGAAAATCAATGTTCACTGGAAAGCAAGGAACTGGAAGAGAGTTCCATGAGCAAGAAGTGTAACAAAAGAAATAGAACCTACAGTTACATCTAGCCATTTCAACTGTAAAATGATGTGACCTTGTTATCTAGTACTGCACTAGAATTTGTAAAGTTTAGCTACCACATCATATGAATTACCATGAAAATATTTATAGAAAGGACACAGTGAAGATACATTACAAGATGTCAGCATTAATAACATTGTTGATCCTTGTTTAGATTTGATCAAAGATCTCTAAATATATAGCAAGAGCACCAGACTAGATGTGGCAGCAATATTCTAAGCATAGATAAATGATAGACTTATAAAAATGTTGGTTATATTCTAGCAAGACAAATTGTCTAGCAGAACACAGTGAACAAACTTTGCTATCAGACGTAGTGATTTATTCAATATAATCTATAAGATCTGTGAGGTGAGATACTTAACTAATTTAGAGTTGATTAGACACTCTAGCCAGCCAGTCAGTAAAGTGCCATACATGATACATGCTTGGGCAATCATGTCTCGAAAGAGACATGACTGTCTGGGCAGAAGTTTATCCCGCAGTAGGTTGCCATTACTTTCTGTGGTAGATTGGTTGAAACTCAAGGCTATAGGACCCAATCTGTTCTGTTATTTAATTCATAACTGGAGGGAAGAGACTGATTAATACTTTTCCCTAGGTTATTTTTGTGTAAGTGAATGCAAGTAATTCAACTGGAATTCGAACTTGGATCCCCCAATTTCTCATTCCGAGCTGATATCCACTGTACCACAATGCACATCCAACACTCTAGTACTTTGTTTAAAAGTGATAGAAGGCTAATAGGCTAGTAGTTAGATAGATTAGATGGTTTACTGGAGTTCTTAATGACTGGAACTAAAAACAAAAGATTTCCAACATTCAGGGAGCAGTTTAGAGAGAACCATCCAGTTCTGAATCACATTTCTCAATGCCTATTGCAGGGATACCATCAAGTCTACCTGCTTTGGGAAGATTCAGTTTAGAGATGATAGCAGAAACCGTGGACAATGTTATATGCTTATCACTCAATAGAAACACAGTTCTAAGTGGAAAGTTATATTGAAGATGAGTTGAAAGTAGAATCTGAAGAGAATTTACAAGCTAAACATTCTGCTTTATTAGTAGATATTAACACCTCAAATTGAGTGAAGAGAACAGGGATAAAAGTCTTCTTATTAAGACACTATCACAGAGCCTCTAGTAGTTATAAAAGTCAGTGGTTAGAGACTATATGGTACCTCATTCTATTGGAAAACTGTCTCAGCTTATTTAAGTACACATTTTCAAGTATCACAAGTAGATACAAATAGGCATCTGTTGTAACTGGAACTATCATGCTAGTACATCCAGAGAAAAGTGATTCCTGTGGGCTATAGCAGCTTAACAGGTCAGTGCAAACCCAGAAAATAGTGGTTTCACTTAGTATTTCTGAGAAGGTGCAAAAGCATCAATGCTAGCTTTAACCCAAGAAGAAACCTCAGTGGCACAATTCTCAATAGGATAGATAGCCTGAAACAGAATTCATTACTAGCAATAGAAGAATTTAAATTAATTTCACATGAGAAAAGATTCTACACCACAGGAATTAGAATGAATTCTGCAAATACTGGAAAAATTATAGTTGAGGGAGGTAGGCATTTTCTTTGTTTATTGATTTAGTCATATTTCTTTTTAATTGTAGCTTGCATAAGAGGTTTTTGTTTTAAAAAGAATAAGGCCAAAGTAATTATCATGATCCTTTATGGCAATACAAACTGACCAGAAGGTGGCTAAAACTTAAGTATAATGTGGACTCAGGATTGCCTATCAGAAATACATTCAGAGGCAACTGTCTGTCTGACATAACACTTCAAATACCTTGATATTTTGTAACTATTGATCAGAGCTGTCTATCTAAGTACGACCAAAAAGTTTGGGTTCCTTAATATCCATTGAATGAAGTAAGCAGGAAACTACCAACTTGGTACCTTTTATAATGGAAAGTTACAGCCACTGATGAGTTAGATCACCAAAATGTTAAAACCATTAAATCTTTATAATCATGGAAGAAAGAACCAATAGACCATATCTTAAACAGGAAAGGGATAAGCCTTCAGCTCTGTTCAATAAACATGAAAGGAATACTGGCTGGCTGATAGGCAAGCCAATCTACTCTTATTAAACAGTTCATTAAATTTTTTTTTCCCCACATTTGTATTACTGGTGAAATCCAGTAGCTTTAGGCTAATTGTTTGCTACATTTAGGATTGTTGATTCCCTTTTAGAAAAAGTCCAGCTTCATTTTTTATTTTTCATTAAGGACACATATGTGTCCAAAATTCGAATTTTTTAATATCTTTTCCCATCATGCATCTATTTGGTCAAAAAGTCTAATATACAATAAATATTATTAGTCATATTATTAATGTTATTAATTTTGTTTCTCTAATTTCTTTTATCAGCATAATATATTTATGTATTATAAGAATTATACATGGACAATCTTTCTTTACAATCACATATTTTCTACCCCACCTTAACACAACTCAACTCTACACAAGGAGACAATATGAAACTAACTTGATACTTGCACAAACAAGATCAGACTTTCTCTTAAACAGTTGCAAAAATTGGATAAGATTCCAAAAGGACTTAAATTGTAGAACAATTTTCAATACTACAGAAACACATTCCAAGACAAAGTAGATCTACAACTCTGTCTCTTCCCAACTACGAAACCTTGCTCTTAAAGCTGCCTATTTAAACAATACATGCTTTCCAAATTATCCAACAGTACAAGCACGATTCTGTTCAATTCATTCATTATCAACCATTCTGCCAAGGTTTTTCATGTCCTAAATATAATTTATAAAAACATCTTGGCATGTAAATTAAATAATTAAAAATGACCAATTCTTGCAACATCTTAACAATATGACAGAACAAACTCCAATTGCCATCATCATAACCAGTCCAACACAAGAATCTCTACAAACCATCTTTGTGATCATGTCCAACTACAAGATGTTTGGAGGAGAAGAATTAATACTATCTAAAGGACTTTTATTTTAGCCATCCAGAAATGTGAAACTTATTGATTTTTTTGTTATGACTTTTTGATGAACATGTTCATTTTATTTGTTATTTACCAAACAAACTTAAATTCTATTCAAAAGCAGTTTTGAAAGATCAATTTATCAAGTGATGAAATATAAACTTTGAGAAATATTTAAAAATGTTAATCAGATGTGGTAAAGCAAAATTTTGTTTCAAGAACTTGTATAAATTTTTAAAAAAAATTGAAACTAAGTGTCTACCAGAGGAAGAAAAGTGTGACACTTTGATCCAAAGTTGCACTTCAAAAGCTAAGCAGAGTATTAAGAGACAGAAAAAAGTACTGAACTGTGACATGATTTCTCTCATCCTGTATGAGAGTGAATGTTGAACAGTCTCCTCAAAGATGAAGAGATTTGAAGCAACACAAATGTGGTCCTACAGAAAGATGCTGAGGATACGAGGGACCAAACATGTGAGAAATGATGAGATTTTATAGAAAATGAAAACAAAAGGGAAACTTATACTTAATATCAGAAAGAGGCAGTTGAAATTTCTGGGGGGGTGTAATGAAGATAGGCTTGGAAAATGTGATACACACAGGATAGATTGATAGAAAAAGGGACAGAGGAAAACAACATGTAACATACACTGATGATCTTGGTAGAACAGTTTGAGAGAAATAGCAAAAATAGAAAATTTATTAAGAGCTACAAGGGACAGGAAAATGTGGAGGCCGATGATTACCTACATCCAAAAATCACATGACACATAAAGAAGAAGAGTAGAATAATTTTATCAATACATAAAATTAAATTATGAGGAGTGAATGAAAATAAAACTGTTTAAGTAGAATTTTAAAATTTTACTGTACTTAGTGTTTCTGGATTAGAACATTTATGCTCAGATGATCTAATGGTATTTCTAATTAAAGCTGACATTCTTTGCTTTGACAGTTAACCTCAACTGAAACAACTTTTGAGTAATATAGCCTCGGTCTGAATTTTAGATTGTATTGTTTTATGAATAAAAGTATGTTAGCTTGAGGTTTAAAACTGGTTTTAACTAAGCATAATGGAGTGAATTAAAAAAAGATTAAAGAGATCATCAGCATTTACCTTGTTAATTAGTGACTTTATACAGCAATGACTTACATATCTTTCTGAATAGTATTTATTGATAGCATATATTAAAATCTGACAATTTTGATGCAATCTCTTGTCCTCTATAAATGATATATGGTTTCAAGATTTCATGCCTTTCCACAACTTCCTTCCCTTTAATATATGAAAAACTTGAATTGCTATGATTATTCTTGATAAAGATATTGAAGTGATTTTTTTGATGCCTTCTCTGCAGTTTTCAATTTGGAAAGCCGAATATATCAATTCATATAACTGAAGGGAGAAGAAGTAGAACCATGCCTTTCACAAAAACATTAATGCAAAATGAATTTAGAATTTGATCTTGAGTTCCCAGTTCCATTTTCTGTGTTATTAACCATTAAGACACTTGCACCTTCTTGCTCATACATCGTGGAAAAAAGAAACAGTAAGAATCTTGAGTTACTAACCTGGATACTTTTAAGCTAGTCAAAATAAACTGATGTAGCTTTAATTTTATAAGCAATGTTTTTCAACTGAACTCTCTTCCTGACATGAAACTTAATTGAAGTATGTTTTTGACATTGTCATTTTCTCTTGTTACCAACAGGATTGGTTAAATTTATAAAGTAATGGGTACCAACATTACAATATTGACCCAGTACATCTCTCTGGTAAAATTAATAAACATGGCACAAAGTAGCAAGATGAAGTAGATTTGTGGGAAGCCATTGCCAACTCACTAAGCTTATAGGACAATGATTAGAACCGTGGAAAGAAAAGAGTTGCTGTTATCAATAATCGGAAATTAAAAGCCATAAGATATGTTAGGACTGTTAGAGAGCCTGAAGCAACAGTGGGCTGAATAATGAATGACTGGTGTTGTTGGTAAAGGATGTTTATACAGTAAAGTCAATGTAATTATAAATCCTGCTTCTTCAGGAATATTGCAAAAGCAAGTTAATGTGTAGAGTGGATGCAAAAGACAAAAGACAAGGGAATGTTGTGTGTGTGTGTGTGTGTGTGTGTGTGTGTGTGTGTGTGTGTGTGTGTTGCAAATGAAAGCCTGGAAAATAAAACAAACAAGTTAAAGGTGAAACCATGGAAAAGGAAAATAAGACATAAGGAGAAGTGGAAAACAATAAAGGAAAGAATGGAACTAAACAATAGAAAAAGTAAAGCAAAGAGATGGAGAGGAGAGTGGAAAAAAGAGAACAAAGGAGACAATGAATAATGAGAAAAATGAAAGCCAGGTAGAAAAAGAAAGAAAAAATAAATAAAAAGATAAAAAGAACATGACTAAGAAATAAAAAAAATTGTTTGTTTTATTTTATCAATATAATTGTTTATGTGGTATCTTGTATTATATTTTTTAATGTAGAAAGTAGGACTTCACTTTTGTTATCATTTACAAAGATTTTAATAAAATTGCACAATATCATTCTGTGCTTCTTTAATTACCAAACAGTATAAAAGAATTAGAGTTGAATTGACAATACAAAAAGAATAGTAATAAGTGTTGTGATGAAATGACCATTATTAATAAAACTGAGTATGGCTTTTATTCAACCAAACTGTACATAGGCTTTGGAATCATTCAGTACATGATGTAAGATATTGCTGGAAACAGTCCATACACACCGGTGTGACAAAATGCAAAAATTTAAATGATATTTTTAGATTCCCCTTGAGAAATGTCACTTGTAACTGGAAGCTTAGATATAATTCTCAGCATGAAATGGAATGGACTGATGTGTAGAAAAGTTATTAAAAATAAATACCATATTGATGTGATAGAGAAAAGAGTGAGAAAATGAAAGAAAAATAAATTATTAAAAAATAAAATAACTGAAAGGAAGAACTACAATTCTGCAAAAGAATAAAAATAATAGAATCCTTATGCAAAAATATAAAATAAGCAAGAAATTATTGTACACTTTTTTTTTTTTAAACTGTTGTTCTCATCTTGACAGTTATAGTCACGATCTGTACTTCCAGCTTTTTTCACTTGCTTGTTTTCAGTAATGTTTTTGCAATATCAAATTAAACTCTTTATTTAATCCACTGGAACAGACTGTTATCCTTTCACTGCTCATACTAGGGGAGATAATTCATATTTGTTCAGCTGATGCTACTGAATTGCAACATGGTATCAATCCTCTTGTATGGCAGTGAATTCTGAACAATCTCACCACAGATGATTAGGAAACTGAAGTGAGCAGAAATAAGTTTCTACAGAATGATACTGAGAATTCTATGGACATTGAGTAAGCAACAAAAAAGTCTTAAAATTGTAACAGAATGAACATTATAGCTCAGAATCAGAAAGAGAGATGAAATTTCTTGGACACACAGTGAGGGAGAAGGGCTTCAAATAGAGGGTATATTGAGTGCAAGAGAGATAGGGAAAGGCTGCCTACCTGATGAGATTGTGTGAATGGAGGTAGAACTGGGCAGTGGTATGTTTGTTTCATTGCATATCAACTCTTTATGGGTCATTTAATACTAAAATTTAATTTTGTTGGGAACTTGAGTAATTCTTTTTTCTTTTTAAAAAAATCTATTGCTGGTAATTTATTTTATATTTTTTTTAAAAATCTGTACTTTAAGTTTTTTTTTACCTCAGTTTGAAGGTTTACTATTTGCTCATAACTGGGACCCTAATGAGTGTTACCACGCTGAGGCAGTGTTGACCCAGGAACAACAGCATTGAAGAAATGGTTCCATGTGCCTCAAAACCTCTTAATCAGAGGTCTTGCTGCTGGATATAGTTTATTGTCATACCAATGACACTGGGTGGGGTTAGGCTTAGCAAAAGGAGAAACACTTAAGAGTCATGAAGGATAAGAAGTTATGGAGAACCATAATCTCCCATGTCCTGAAAGAATATGGCACATGATGATGATGACGCTTTTGGTTCTCTATTAAAGTATAAGGTTTCACTATCTCACCCTAAGATTGAATTTTTGACCACCAGGTAAACTTTATATACTTATATTCACTAAGTAAGTGTGATAGGATAATAAACTGATGTCTGTTCTTTTCTGATCAGAGGCTCCCATATGGTGTGTAATTTCATGCAAAGCCTACTGAGGAGGTTATCAGTCTCTAGCCTGTGTGCTGATTCTTTTATTTGCTTTTTCTAATATTGTTCTCTCTGGATTATTCTAGTGTTGTTAATCTGTTTATTTTCTCTCCACACATGATAAGCCTTCTTAGAAGATAATTCCTCATCACAGAAATTCAACTAGAAAAAAAAGAACATATGATGAAAATAAAATTGTAAGAAAATGAAAAATAGAATTGATAGATGAGAAAATCTGACAAAAATCTGAGCTTGTATGACCTTGTACAGAAGAAAGGAAATAAGAGTCAAAAGAAAAATACATTGAAGCCTCAGAAATATAATGAGGAGCTTTGGAGGGGAGCAAGGAATAAAAATAGAAAAAATTATTGTTGATGGACCTTTAAAATGACAAAATATGACAAAAGAGAAGGTCTAGAAAAATTAATATTCTGTAAACTTCATAACCCATGGAAAATGTGAAAAAGAAATGATTCCTTGGACCATTAGTTTGGATGCTGTTAAGCAACAGATATAGAGAAATATGATTTGAAGAATGGCAAACTTGAAGGGAAAATGATATGGACATAGTAATTACTTTTTGGTTGATGTCATCAAATATATACATGCTATTTTACAATACAATAGTAATATTTGACTCATAAGTGTTTGTGGTTAGAAAAATTTTACATAGTAATCAAAATATCTACTATACTCTTCAAATGCTGTTCTCAAAAGTGGATCAGTAAATCTGTAACTTAATACAGTTATTACATAAATCTAGATCTGAAATGTTCATGCTATATTCTTTGGCCTTCTATATAATTAATATTCACAGCTGAATTATGTAGATTGAAAAAGAAGAATATATTGAAGCACAAATATTGGTATTACTTATTATGATATATGCTTTCATAAATCTACAACATTGTAAAAGTTGTAGAATTCCAGTATCTCTAATTGATCATGTGATGGTTGTTAATACTTTGTATTATAAATAGTGCTATCCAATTGTGGGCACATTCAGGTGCTCCTGGGCTGTAAGCATCTGAAACTTATGGGCACATTTGGGCACTTTCACCCTTAAAAGGTTAAGCTGCAGATTTAGTGTTATTCCTATATATAATAATTTGATGATGAAAGCTCTTAGAGTGCAATAATTACTTTAGTTCATAATGCTTATGACTAATGCTTGATAAAAATAAGAGAAGTTAATAATGCAGTTGAATTAATTAATGACAGAACATCTGAAATACATTATCAGCTTCAAAAGTTACAATGATCTCTTATTAAGAATAAAGCCATCATTTAAACTCTTAATCTATAAGAAAGTGAATTAAAAACACATGTTCTATTATACATTTGCATTATTTTCCAATAGTTTATCATTAAAATGTTAGTCAGTAGATGTATATTACAATATTAGAAATTTTTGAAATCAATGATTGATGATCCTATTAAAGAAAAGGAGTTGATCGTAGTCAGGATCATTAAGTCAATGCAAACAATCCTTGTTTAGCTGCATAAGATGTACTTTGCCAGAGCTACATGAAGTTTTGAATTCAGAGTTGTCTTCTAGACTGGTTGCCACCCATTCGTATAGAACACAGTCTGTCCTGCTATTTTCTCATGAGATGGATTCATACCTTTTCCAAGGATATTAGTAAGTAAATGTAATTAACGCAACTGGAATCCTATAGAAGTTGATAGCTATTATATATTGGACATACTTGTTACTGCGTTTATACTTTCTTATAAATATGTATAGTTTATTTTATTTCAGAGAATGAGTTATTAGAAATAGATTCTTTATGAATAGTATCAACTATAATCATAAGTCTTATGGCCACATTATATTGAAACACCAGTTCGTGTACAATCACGAAAATTAAGCAATGTCGAGCATGGTCAAGACCTAGATGGGTGACTGCTAGACAATACCAAGTGCTGTAAGTGGGTGGTGTAATAGATGATGTCTTGGAATTGTTAATTGTGAAGCTGACTTCCAGTTTCTGTTGAGTTTGTTATATTCATTTATGTGCAAATATTCTTGAGAAAGGTCAGAATCCACCTCTTCTTCCCTATATATAGGTTAATTAGTAAGATTTGTATCACTAAAATATTATCTTCAAAAAATTCTTACCATCTACAAAATATTTTCTGGCTCTAAATAACTTGCAAAGGGTTGATAAGCTGGAGAAAATAAATTTGTTAATCAAAAATTGAAACAGTAATCATAAAGCGTATCTGAGATAGTTTTATACTTATGAAACATTTCATTTAAAGTTATTTTTAGAAGCCTATTAAAATTCTATTAGTTTGGTCAACATCAATATCTTGATAATAACATATCAAATTCTGCAGAGGTGTTAATAAAATACAGTATTGTTAAAGAAGAATTATTTGATAAAACTTATTAGAAGGAATATCTAAAATAATTTTGGATAACAAAGTATTGGCTTTGCTAATGCTGAAGTTAGAGAAGAAATTTAAGCAAGAAAAGTTTTTTTGTTTTTTTTCCACATTTTATGACTCTAATCTCTAAGTACATTTGGAAGTCTTCTTCTAGAGTGATTGGATTGCAGGAAAGGTATCTGGCAAATGAGACTTATTAGAGTAATTAATTACACTTTCAAGGTTTAAAACCAGAAAAGGTTAAAAATATATTTAAAAACTAGAATGATAAAGTCTTCAGTTCATCAAAATCTCAAATAATTTTCAAAATGTCTTTGATTCTTTATTACATTAACATTATTATCATGCCAATTTCTTTATGCTGTATTTTTCTTTGCTATAAACCAGAATACAAAAAAAAGTGTGAGAACTAATTTTACACAAATTGATATTGGTAACACAATTCAAGTTTTAAACACACACACTCATCTTCATATATATAAATATATATATATCCCTCTTGTACTATATATATATATATATATATATATATATATAGAGTGCAAGAATATATATATATATATATATATATTGTTTGGGGGGGGATTTCTAACAAAACTAGAAAAAGCCCAATCAAAATTTTTAATTTTAGAAATATAAAAACAGACTCTAAAAATCAATTTTTTAGGGTCTGTTCAATTTTTAGAATCTTTTCATTTTAACCTATTAAAACTCTTTAAATCAAAATCGGTACCACCACTTGATAAGACACAAGTAGTATCAAAACAAAGTAGCTACTTTTGTAGTGATATTGTTAAATATTTATGTTATAAATTCTAAATAAATATTTACTCTACTTTGTATTGTGCATTTTTTTAAAGAATAGTGTTTTTTGGAGATGGAATTTTATTCCATCCATACCTACCCTATACTTGTTAACCAGTCATTTAACAGAGTTAAACCAGACCAGTAAACAGTTCTATCAAAATGTGCTCAATACATATTTTAAAAAAACAATAAAAATTTAACATGTAGAGCTTTTCAATATTCTAATTAGGAAGATCAGCCAACCATGCCGCCATGGCACCAAACCCCTGGCACCACCAGGTGCCATATATCAAATGATTATCTGACACCTTTTTGAACACACAACAGAAATCCTAAAACAAGAGAAGAGACAGCCAAGACCAGCAAAATAATATTGTACATACTTCCATCTGGGCCTGTGCAAGCCTAAAATAAGCCTCTAATGTGTATACATCCAGACACCATCTTGGGCCCCATTCAGCAACCCCTGCTCCAGAAATGGAACCATAACCAACCTTTTCTCCCTAGCACAACCTGCAGACACCACCACTGCAAAGCCTGGCACTTCCCAACATACTACAGGATCCCTGCCACTTTCTTCTCTTAATCTCCTGATGTAGTTAGCAAGCCCAGTACAATCCCCAAGAACCCCCCAGCCCCAGTGTTGACCCATGATTGCACTACCACTTTTCAAAACTGTTCTCATCACATCCCATATACATTCCTCTCCATCCATCCATCCAGATCCTAAACCACTAGCCCGCAAACTCTTCCTTTGGCTTCACAAACTCTGTCAGGTTGATATCCACCTCCATTTTTGCAGTTATATCCTTCATTCTCTAAACCTTTTTATGCAATTCTCAAAATTGCAGGCACATCTGCAACCCAGCCCATCCACATTTTCACTAAACATTCTGTGTAACTTCAAGCCCATATGGAAGTGCTTACAAATCAATTTGAAAAAAATTCTCCCCACCTTGAAACCCACCTCCAAACCAAATGTGGGTCAAGCCAAACAACACCTCTCTTACTTAAACCATTCCTCATTTTCTCACCCACTCAAGGCCTATATTTCAATTTTCCTTTATGACCATTTTCATTTAAAGCCCTTTCACAATCACCTACTTCCTTCAAAGATTGTTCCACAAGAAAATTCTCCAGACAACTTGCTCTCTATCTCCCTAAGGACGTGCCTGACAACACTAGCATAATGATCAGAACCAGTGTTCCCATACCCAAAATCTGCATTGTCCTTCACACATGGAGAGACACCGCCAACCTGAAGACCAAACTTTACATCCCGATATCACACCACCCTCACCACTCACTCCTACCTTTATCCTAAATTTGAGGCTTCTGAAGAGTTGAAAAAGCATTGCTTCCACTTTGTCACCCACTCCTTTTCTATCTAGCACTACCATCAGCCTGTCACCCCCAGACAATCTGCATCCATCCATATGGACCACTCCAGTCATCCCACCCAAAATATGCAGACCCGATTGAATGAATGCCACAGCACATTGGGGTGTCCTCCCTTCAATTACTCAATCCATGCTCTGCTACAGTGGAACGGCACAGACCTATGACAATGCAAAACCATGCTGATATGCCCTGATAGCACATGACAAAGCCTACAGCAAATTCAAAGCCTCAAACAACCCCCCAGTCACTGATGGGCAGAAGTCTTTGATGACATATTGCATGAAAATGAGGGAGGGGTCCGGATGTGTACACGTTACTGGGTGCATTTTGGGCTTGTGCTGGCCTGGATGTAGGTATGTATAATGTTATTTCACAAGTCTTAGCTGACTCCTCTCTTATTTTAGACTTCTTGTTGTGAATTCTAGCATTCCTGTTGAAAAAGGCATTGGGTAATCAGTTGATATATGACACCTATTATATTGGCAGTTTTGACAATTTCAGTTTATATAATGAACAGTATAGTGTCTGTTTCCGTTATTACTGTTACTTTATTTTCAATCAAATCAGTTTCCAAAAAAAGTTTAACATTATTTCTATTGCAAAATTAATCTTTTTCTTAAGTTCTCAAAATTAATAAATTCTTATAGTTTTCTTAATCTTGAAGAAGGAACAAGTTTGGCACTAAAGACAGAAAAACTAACTTATTTTACGCAATGAAAACATACAATTTTTCAGTTGCTCAATTTCTCAATCAAGTAGTAAATTTTTTTTTCATTTCCCTAACATCTTCAAAACTCTCCCTTTCCCTCCTAAATTCAGGTGCCCACTTTTGCATTCTTGATAAAACATCCCCTAATGTTGCAACCATGTCAGCATGAATGTTCCTTTTTCTGTAGATACTTAATAATTTTATGATCCCAATTTTTGCCCCTTGTCAACAGCAGTCACTACTAGTTACTTCTAAAAAGTCTTCTTTGAAATATCAAACATCAGTTTACCTGGAAAGAAACAATGCAATTATTAATAAGAAGAGTTGAAATTAATGCATGTAAGATTTTACAGCTCTAACATCCCTCCTACATAGCTTATGAAATTTTCAGCCCACTCTTGTAGCAAAGATTTTCATTTAAAATCTTATTTTGAAATATATTTGTTTGTTTACTGAGAAAAACTTGGAAATAATATCATAAAATCCAATGTTTTTAAACACGGTTTAAACTTAAAAATTGCTTAATTTTATAATATATCTTAGAATATATCTCAGAATATTTTTGGAAGTTAAATTTACTTTCACTTTTATAAATATAAAACTCATAAAAATTCAGTGGTGCATTTTCACAATTGAAAATGCAAAGTAATTTATATCACTCAATAATAATAATAATAATAATAATAATAATAATAATAATAAGATAAATATTAATATTTTAATAGTGTTTTCTCTATTTACAAGGGCATATGTTCAAATAAAAATTACCATTATGCTTTTTGCAAGCATTTTATTAATGGATCTGGAGCTAACAATATAACATGTGACAGGTAATGTACTTTGAGAGCAAAAGGACTGGAATCATTGTGCACATTGTATTTTAATAGACAGGTACAAACAAGACTCTTACTAGAAAGATAAATCTATCTTCATGAAGGAATTGCTTCCTCTAATAAAATCAAACAGCAACATAACAGAAGTAAGACACAAAGGGAATATTAAGATGAATAAATGTGAGTTATAAATAGAACAAGTTTTGAGGCATACTTAAACAATCGTTTATTAGTTTAGAGTAGAACAAGGAAAAATCCATAACTATATTTTATGTACACTGATTACATATGGAACAATATAATAGATTTGGACATGATGGCACGTGTTATGATATGTAGAAAAAATGAATTTAAAAGTTTTTCTTTTTGTCATTGACCATAGTGTCAGTATTTTAAGTTAACAATTCTGGTGGAAAAAGTCTGTAAACTATGATAATGGCTTGTAGATGTAAATTTGTTTTGTGAACTTCAAACTGAATGAAATACTGAATTAGATGATACTGTTAGCACAATGCAATTGATTTGTATACATGTATAGTGACAATTCAATTATCCCAGTTTTGACAAGGTGAAGTATATGAGTTGTCCAGAAAACATAGTTTGTGTATTATATTCAAAGACCTCTTAACAATTTATCCATGCTTAGAATATTGCTGCTACATATGGTTTGATACCCCTTTTATGTACCTTGAGCTCCTTGATAAAATTAAAAAAATAATCAGCTATGTTATTGGTCCTGATCTGGCAGCTCAACTTCAGTCTCTTTTCCACTACCATGAGGTTGCATCTCTGTGCCTTTTCTACAAATACTTTCATTGTTTGCATGAGCTCTTTGCTATAATATCTAGATTAATTTAAGTACAGTATTAGACTGACATGAAGATCTCATTAATTTAGAGTTGAGCTAGCTAGATGTAACTGTAAATTCTATGCTAACAGTTGTTATTTTTTTCCCATTTCTCAATTGAGGACTTTCCTTCTGTACCTTCCATACTTTCCAGCCAACTTAATCTATCTAGTGTACTCCTGATAACTCTTGTCACTTCCTACTAATTATTAATGTTTCTGTTTTTAATTCTTTCATATCCAGTAACACCTTCTGTCCTAGTGTCTTTACTGCCTTACATGAGGAGATATTGACTTAAAAAGAACACTATATTAAATATTTTTCTTCAAATTAAAAAAATCTACCATGACCACTATCATTAAAATTCTCACAGAAAATCTTAATGCATTGAAGCCCAAAGGACAATTGCAATATTCTCTCCTAATTTTGTAGTTTTTTGTTACTTTCAGAATGAGTGATGCTAAAAAATTGATAATTTTTCTGAAATCATTTTTCTGATGTTTGATCATTGAGATACTGATTTTTGGAAGTGGGTTCAGCTGATAATCCTTTAGCACCCTCTCAAATATTCCCTGACTATGATTGTTTTCAACAATGCAGATGATCACATGACATGATCACAATTCTTACACTCGCCATTATTTTTTGTGCTCAAGAAATTTATGTTTAGTCTAATTATGTCTTGTTTCAGAAGTTTATCTCTTAATTGATTATTAGGTTGACCCAAAAGTTTGTAAACACTTGCAAAAAATTGAAATTTTACTCGTCAAGTAATCTAAGGTTACCAGAAAACACTTGCAAAAAATTGAAATTTTACTTGCAAAAGCAACAAAATTATTGCTCAAAATAAAGAACATCATTTTCCAAGACTTTCTGCCATTGATCTGCAAGCTTTCAGATCTGGTCAAAGTACCATTCAGCCAGCTTCGAATCAAAGAATTCTTGACATGCTTCCTCGACTTCATCAAACGAGTTGAATTGGTGGCCCTTCAGAAATTGTTGCATTGAGCAAAAAAGACCATAATCTCATGGCACACAGTCAGAACTGTAGGCTAGATGTGGAAGAACCCCAATGCTGTCCAGCTCTTCAAACTTGTCTTTGGTCTTCCTGGTGGTGTGTGGCTTGGCATTGTCCTGCTGCATCAAAGCATGCTTTTGGTTGATCAGAGCTGGATACTTTTGCTTCAACTTTTCATAGACCCACTCAAGTTGCTGACAGTAAAGTTCAGCACTGATGACACGACCATTCAGAACCAACTCAAAATGCACGATTCCTTCAAAGTTCTACCAAATGCACAACATGACTTTCTTGCCAAATCGATCTTGTTTTGGAACTAACGGTGTCTCTTGCCCTTTCTGAACCCATTGCTTGTCTCAATTGTGCTGGACCAGATAGACCCATTTCTCATCAGATGTCACAATGCGCTTCCAAAAACGCTCGTCCAATGGATTGCTGAGCAATTAACAGCAAATTTCAACTAGTCTGTTGACTTGTGCTTTGGTGAGTTCATGCAGATCTTGGCGCGGCTTTTTGCAAACAAAATCAAGTTACTTCGAATGTTGGTGAATTGTCAATTTTCCAACTTCAAGCTCATCAGCCAATTCTCGAGTGCTCGATGAAAGCACAATGTCCAACCCGGTTTGTAAGTCTCCATAATCCAACTTTAACGGCCGTCCCGAACGAGGCTTATCTTCAAGACTCATGTCACCAGAATTGAAATGCTTGTACCACTTTGAGATCGCCGCATATGCAATTGTTCCTTTACCTTCATCAACACAAATCTTTTCTGCAGCTTTTCTGGTTGAAAGACCTCGCTTCTAGCAGTAATGAATCAAAACTCACAGCTCAATTTTATCAACTGCCATCTGGAATACAAAAATGAAGATAACTATAACAATATAAATGCAAAATTGCATAAAAATTCAGTTTTTTGCAAGTGTTTACAAACTTTTGGGACAACCTAATATTTGCTGTTGTTTTTTATAACAGAGGATAAGATATTTGTATATTGAAGTACATAAGTTTGTCACAATAATTCTCCCAGATGTTGAATTATTCTATTATGATAGAATTTATTAGTTTGGTAAAACATTTTCTGAATATTTGGTACACTGAAAATATACTATTTCTAAAAATGTATGTGAAAAAGCAATTGCAGCCTTCTTCAGAAGTAGGTACTTTTCACCATGAATGTGAAAATCAGTTAAGTGTAAATGTTTGTATATTAAAGTAAATGCTTTTAGCTTCCTTTAAAACAAATTGAGTGTTTTTTTTTCTCAAATAGATCAAAAGTTATGGAATTTTGAAAGTCAACATCTTTAAACACAATTTTCTTGTTTTTTATTTAGTGGTAGAAAATACCTTTTGATTCTAAATAACTCAATTATCCAATGTAATTACCATTGTTATTAATTTCTGCCATTATTTTAGGTAAATCATAGACTTCTTTGTGATTGCAAATGTTAGTACCAAAAGAAACTTTTCAGTGCCATTTTCATGTTTTAGTAACTTTGATGATTTAGTAAATTCTGGAGGCAGTGGAAAATATGGCAACTGGAGGGTGCCATTTTAACTGAATAGAATATGTATGTCAGAGCTTGACAATCCAAATGCAGCATTTGATTTTTTTATAGATCATCTGTTTAATATGTGATTCATTAATTGTGAATAGTTTTGGAGATTGTACTAGACACATTTTGTAAGTACACATGGCAGTAAATGTGTGGCACTGGTCTTATCAATAATAAACCATAATTCTTTCCAAACTCTCAAACAATTACAGTAGTGACCCTTTTATCTGTTCAAATTTGTCTGCATATTGTATTGGTTCACCTATCTTCCATCATAAGGTCAAATGTGCATTGACTTCCTTGACCTGTCAAAATATTTCTTAATCTCACTCTAATGATTTTCTTTTTACAATGTTACTGGAACTTGGTAACAACTTAAGCTCACACATGACTAAAAGGCAACCAATTCAAATGAAACAAGGTCAATTTTTTAATTCTACAATAGAAAAAGTCTTGGCTACTCAAAAAACAAAACATTAGTCGACATAGTGAATGCTTTGATGCAAGGAATTCTGAATGTCAAATGCCAGTTTGTATTTACTCTGAATTATTTTAAAAATATTTATGAACATTCTAGATACAAATCTTTAAGAGCTTCCTGAACAATTAAAACAACTTTTACTTTTTATAAAAGTGGTTAAAGAGACACAATCAGACTCATATATTCTGTACAATGAATATACAAAATAAGATGAAAATAGGTGTAAATGAACTCTGAAATATTAACAGAAACAAAGGATTTTGGTTTTTAAGTATTTTACTTCTCCATGGAAAGACTTTGAAATGATGCAAAGAACGACTCAAAAACCTCCTGACAAAAGTTATCATTAGCATCTAAGCATTTTCCCAACTATCTTACATTTCTGAAAATCATCTATTCATTTTTTTCTTTTGAAATCTTTAAAATTGATTTCTCTAACATTTGTATTAACTGATTTAACACCTATTTTTTAAAGCAAAAAATTTAAAAACTTAAAATACAAAAAAAAAGGAATTTTTAATTTTCTTAAAGATGTTTTTGTAATTCAATGAAAATTGTATTAATTCACAGAAAACCACTATAATTGCATTGTTTTTTATTTTAACTTTTGGGGGCAATTTCTTTGCTTTACTGACAGGAAATACTTGAGGACCTTGTGGAATAAGTTTTTAAATTTAAATCAAACCAGATTTTCAACAACAAATGGAAACCATACAAAAGTACATTCACACACACACACACACAACACATCTCGAATAAATGCACTTGTTTTTAGCAATCAGATTATAAAAATTGGAAAGATTTCTCATGTAGGTTTTCTTGTTTAAACTTTATTCTGATAATTTGATTATATATCAAAATAAGAATAAAATATTAAATATCTTTTATTCTTATTTTGATGTCTTATATGCATGTATGAGAATTACTTTATGAATATAAATATGATGGTTTGCTGAAAAGTTCTCAGTTACAAAGCTAATGACCAAAGATAATATTTTCAGAAAATATTTTCAATTGAATCTTAAACTTTTCAGCATCATTTTCTACATTAACATTATAAGACCATAATGCTACTAAAATGCAAGGGTTTACTTGGAGTAAAAGAGAATATGATGACTTTAGTGAGGAGGAAGGAGAATAAAAGAACAGGGTTCAGAAAGAGGGTTGTTGACATTGCATTTACATTTTTGAAGACTTTCGGTTCCAGTGAAGCAAGAAACTGGTGGAAAGTTCCAGAAGTGAGAAAAAAACTATTAGAACAGAATTTAAGTTTACATCTAGTTTTTTCAACAATAAAACAAGTCAGTTAAAGTGCCATATGTGATACACGCTTGGGCAATCATGTCTCGAAAGAGACATGACTGACTGGGCAGAAGATTATCCCACAGTAGGTTGCCATTGCTTTCTGCAGTAGACTGATTGCCGACCAAGGCTATAGAACCCAATCTGTCCTGCTATTTAACCCATAACTGGAAGGAAGAGACAGATTAATACCTTTCCCAAGGGTATTTGCGCGTAAGTGAATACAATGGATTCAACTGGAATTCGAACTCGGCTCCCCGGTTTCTCCTTCCAAGCCGATATCCACTGTACCACAATGCACATCCTCATAAAATGCACATCCTCATAAAACAAGTAGTATGCTTAAATTCATTCAGTTAAGGTAACAAGGAAGTGAGGTCATAAGAACAACTGCCATATATAGGATTTCAGTAACACACATCAGCTTCATACACACTTTCATGTCATGATCCTTTGCTCGATTACTGTTTAGCTGCTATCTTGAACAAGACACAAATATGAGTTAGTTAAGAGAAGTTTCAATTTCTATTGTCATAATATATACCGATAGAAGGAAATAGAAAGTATTGTTTTTAGAGTAACCTTTATAGGATACAAATCTTATATCATCCAACAGTTAACTAAAACAAAGTAAAATTGCACACCTGCAAAATTTGATTCAAGGACTAAAAACATTTTGTAAAAGCTCAGACCAAGGCAAATTTCACAAGTTGGTGTGAAAAGTAAAATTCTGGATCCTGATTGGATAGAAAATCAAAAATTGATGTATGACATCAGTCAAATTGTTTTTCACACCTAAAGAAGAAAATCCACTTCTCTCAGTCAGAATGGGAGTGGTAATCTGATAGCATCTCACAGTGTAAGGAAGAAACTTCAAGCTGACTCAGTCACTTCTTGCCTTTACTTCCAACTTTCTTTCTTTCCTTTTATCACTCCACTCCTTCAAAGAAAACAACAACAACAGGACACTCTAACTGTTCTGCAATAAGTACAATTTCTTTATTTGTTTTACCTTCTTTCTCACCTGTCACCAACCTACCAAAAAGGGAAAGGAACATAAGAATTTACATTCTGCTACTATCAACCATAAACTCTAAACTTCTGTGGGACATTTTAAATACTTACATTTCTTTTTGAACAATTTGAAGTACAAAGCTACATGCATTTTCTCTATGAACATTTTTCTTCTCACAAATATGTTATAGTGTTCAGTTAACAAAATTTCACTTATATTATTCTTCTTACAATTTTGTTATTCTGTTAATAAAAACTTTACTTTAATGTACAAACAAAATATTTTATCCTTTCATATTTCAATATCCAACCTTCTGATATTTAAATTGTAGGGAATTCGGTTGTGTTTGGCACAAGGCCAATTTACCAAGCATCACCAAACACACTACACCTTCATAAATGTACAATGTAGCAAAATTAAGCTTTAAGAAAGGATAAGCAGATCCTTTATAAGTGGTTTTGTTCTTTATTTTTAGCAAGAAAGACGCCTTGATCTTGTTACAATCACTCATCCAGATAATTTGCAAGAAGGACCCAAGAAACGCATGGTGTTTGTGACTGCTCGTGTCCACCCTGGAGAAACTCCATCATCTTTTGTTTGCCAAGGTAAATACTTCTTACTTTTCAGGCAATTTTCAAAGTAAATGTTTTTTTTCTTTTAACTCAAAGCTGGCAATTCTTCATGAGCCAGAATATATATATATATATATATATATATATATATATATATATATATATATATATATATAACCTCACTCAGGAACTGATCTTGTGACTTCCAAATAAACGGATGAACTTCACTAGCTCATTTATCTAATAGGCTACATCCTTACATGATAAAGCACTGCTAAAGATCATAATTACTTTTTTTCTTTTCAGATTTTCATTTCTTATTTGACATTCAGTTATGAATGTTCTGTCTTTTGTAGCATATATTGAACCTTAAAATATTTGAATATTGTATAACCCTCATAGCTACACATTCATGTAATGTGAGTATATGCAATTAAAATTTAGGAAGGTTACAGTGATTGTAAAAAATTAGCTATGGGCCACAAGAGAAAATTCTCAGAGTAAATTACCAAGTAAAAAAAAATAGCACAAATAGATTTATGCATCCCAAAGGGAGCATGCCTTAATCAAAAATGATGCATTTTGTTTTGGTGATAGTTAAGTACACATTGTTTTTTTTTTCTCATTAGTAAGAAGCGTTTAGTTTTAGTTTTTGATATTTTGCTATATACTTCCTTAGCATAGGCTAATGGTTATATGAATTTTTTAATTTTTTTTTTTTTTGGTATTATGATGCATTTATTTTTCTAACCATTTAACCCCAAGTAAGGCAGGATTGACAGGTGGGCAGGGGGTTACAGTGAGAGAAAAAACAGGGTTCAAGAAGAGTCAAAGAAAGAATAAAAGATGGATAGGATTCAAGGAGAGAGATGACAATTGATATTTCATTTAAGCTTTTGGAGATTAGATTTTAGAGATTTTTAGAGGGAAGCAAGTAAATTGAAGGGAATTCCACAGGAGGGAAAGTTGCATCACATTAGTGCGAAAGTAACTGAAGTTGAGATGCCAAGTCAGGATATATTACATTGCAGATCCTTCTTTGGATTTTGTCAAAAACCTGGAGGTGAATAGCAAGAGCACCAGACCAGATATGGCAACAGTATTCAATGCATGAATGAATGTGCAAGATGAGAAAAATTTCATATTTTTAAATATGAAATAATAGTGGTGAAAAAGATGGCTGCTTTCTCAGTTTTGTATCTACCCTGATGATTAACATCAAAATATGAAGTCAAAATTTTTCAATCTCTCCTCTACATGCACTTTCTTCAAATGAACTGAAAGATGGCTGTCTGCATGCCCTACCCACCCATTTATGTGTGTTTCAAAAGTGTTTCTTCACATTGCTACAGTGTTACAAACCTAAATTTCATGTGACTCTATTCTGTATGAAACCATGGAATATATTTTTCCCTGTGAGATAAAAATGGAATAAGTAATATGAAGAAAATGTTTTGTCTGACTATTAAAAAGATTAATTAGATATAAAGACAGTGAAATATTGGTTGAATAAAAACATGCTTCCACAAAGCTGATCAAACACTGATTTTATTCTGGCAAACACAAAAACTTTTTTGAAAACATCTGGTGAACTATATTGAATAGTCCTAGAAGAATTAAAACCTATATATATTTTTCAACCAATAAAATCTCATCAGAAGGTTTGTTGGATAAACAATCATTACAAGGGCAAATACTGCCAAAATACTAGTGGACATAGCTGTAGACCTGTCGCATGTTATTTTTGGACCATTTAAAAAATAAAAATAATAATTCCTTTCTTTACTCCTAAAAATTTGAGAAAATGCTTTTCATGAGTTAAGGTAAAATTCTTTTCTAACTAATGAAAATCTTGTATTCAAAAAGTTCACACCTCTATGTGTAATTAGATTTTGAATCCCCTTACAAAAATAAAAACACAATCATACTGCTTCTTGAGACTCATAAACAATTTCAGAGTTCAGTTTAATACACACTGGAAGAGAGTCTGCAGTCTCATAAAGGACTTGTTCAGGCACACAATAAAAGGGATTAACCAGCAACCACCAACTAAATGTTTGTCTACAAACTCACAAACATATTTGGGCAACTGTCATAAAGTAAGTCTGTCAACACATTTCACACTACAATAAGAACAGTTAATTACGTTATAAAACAAACTTTACTGCAAGGGAAATTGAATATTTTATTATCTGTTTCTTAAAAGAAGATATAAATGTTATTTTAACTGATGTTCTGCTTCTAATTTTTCTTCAGAAAATAACTGTTTACATGTTTCATTTAAGAGGTATATTGTTGTTGTTAAATGTTTAGAATCCTAACATTCAAATAACAACAAAAGCCTGAGTAGACAGATCCCAACAGTTTCATGAGCTGCATGTGGCATGCAGGCCATGTTTCATGCAGACCTTTTGCATGTGGCATGTGTGTCCTGTTTTGAGTAAGCCTGATGATTGACATTAGATAGAATCAGCTTCTTAGTTTATACAAAAAAGTATTATTAACAATTGTTATTCTTTTTGACATTTTAAATTTTCTGTCATGATCATTTTTAGTACGTATTATAGAAGATTGTTTTAAAATCTTATGTATTCTAGTTTCCTCAAATTATTTAGTCATTCAATGAGAATAAATTATACTAAACAAAATACATATTGCTCATATTATTTTTATTCTTTTTATTAAATTTCTTTTTACTTTGATTTGTAATAATTCTTCAGATTTCTTGGAGTATTGCGGTATTCTCTTTCACTTCTGTCTGTTTTACCAATTTTGATATTTTTCCTTTCTTTATATTCATATACTAATAAGCTTTTTATTTGTTTGCAAAGAATGGGCCTGAATGTTCTTGCATCACCATTGTTTCCATCTAGTAATTTGTATGGTTGTTTTGATTTGAACCATTAATCATGTGTAGTCACTCATCTGTATTACTAATGCTAAGAAAATGCTACCCATGAATTATTTATAGATATCTTCTTTTCTCTGCTTTATCTTTCATGGTAAAGCTCAGCAGTTATAAGACAAAGGGCCTCTATTTTCTCATTTTTTTATATCTTTTTGCTTCATAATCAATTCCCTTTGCTTATACCAACTGTTGCTGTTGATGTTAAATAATCACTATTAACTCCTTATAACAGTGTTATTTGAATATTTTATGCAAAAAAATCCTGGGTGTCTCATATCTTCTGTGACAAAATTATTGTCCTCAATTGCCAACATCAAAATGAATCTCCTTATCATGAGTTTTTAAATGATTCCTATCAAAGTGATGGCATGTTGTCTTAAATCTTTGTTTTCTTTTTAGGATATCATTGGCACTTTCCAACTATATATAAATTCCTGCAGAATGCTGGCAATGGATTGCACATTGATAAATATTAATCGTTAGATCTGTGAACTGAAGTAAATACTTTTTCTCCCTCAACCTGGCCACAATCATATGCTTGTTTTAAGATAGTATCAATTACCATATTTGATGGCAGATGAGATGGAGGAGGCCAGAATATTTTTGTTTCTTTTAGAATCGGAACAAAAGCTAAATATTGGCTGAAAGACATGATATGCCCATAGATTCTATAGAATTAGTATTTTCAATCATTTGAAACAATATATGTATTTTATACAGTAAAATAAAACTTTGAAAAACTAAAATACAAACTTTACAAACTTTAACATGGTTATTGCATTCCTCAAAAGTAAATTCTTTAGTCAGAAGAGCAAAAAGAAATGAAAAGAATTCTTTAAAGAATCTAATGGATCAAAATGAAATTTTATTTTTTTTACTATGACAAACACAATTTCATTAAAAGATTATTGAAGAAAATGATTTGTTACTGAATAATAAGGCTATAAATACATATGAATAAAAGATTTTGTTAGTAAAATATTATAATTTTTTTATTGTCTCAGTAAATACATAATTGTATGATTGCAAAATAACGGTTTATATGAAAATAAATTATATTGATAAGTTTATATATATATATATATATATATATATATATATATATATATATATATATTAGTTAAAATTAGGAAGATCAAGTGATTATGTTACCATGGTTTCACCCTTTTGATCTTATCTGGTGTTATAGATTGAGTTCTTTGTTTACTGGTGTAATGTGACTGACAAATAACTGTTTAATCATTATATATATAGCCAGCTGTATATATATATATATATATATATATATATATATATATATATAGGGTGTATCAAAAATACTTTTACAAAAATTTAGGAGCAGGTTACTCGCACCAAAACAAGAACAAATGTCCATATAAACAAGTATCCACTAATCCTTCATTTTTGAGTTATTAAGTTTAAAGAAAGTTTGCAATAAATGGTACTGTGTTGCCATTTAGATGAGGTTTAATTTGTGTACATTTGTGGCTAGTCTGTCTTCAGTGTTTAACATGTTAGTTAACTGAGAAGTCTTCCATTTAACAATGGCAGGATATTCATAATGTGAACATGCAGATATGACATTTACATATGACCACATGAAATGCATCTACAGACAGCAAATGAGTCATCCAACCTTTGCTACTGTTTGTCATTATGGTGCTGAGACAGGATCCATGACACCACAAATTATAGAGTGTGAAAGACTCAGATCTGCTTGCATGTTTGACTATGAAAAACAAACTCTACAGACTGTCAAAGATGATCCAGGTATTAGCACACATCAAGTAACTCTAGCATGTCATAAATCTCATAGTATCTCATGGAGGGCAGTTCAAGAGCAGCACCTGTATCCATATATCTATATGTTGCAACATGTGCAGGACCTTTTGCCCTCTGAGCACTCGTCATGGGAGAATTTTTGCTGATGGTTTATTGCACAAACTGTTCATCCATTGTTTGTCTCATCAGTCTTGTTTATGAAAGAGATGGAATAACAAATTTACACAACTAATAATTGTGGACAGATTGAAACCTCAATGGTACAATACAGGCTGGACACCAACATTATATTACAAGTAATATGTGGGCTGCAGTTATATAGTGTCTGGTAGGTCTATATATTCTCCCAACATGTTTTACAGGAACTGTCTACAGGGATATTATTTCCACTATATTTCCAGACCTGCTAGAGGATGTACTGCTGAGAATATGAGGATGCATGTGGTTCATGCATGATGATGCCTGTATGGTTATTTTACCTTGTTTTGGTATTAGGAACCTGCCCAAAAGTTTGCAAATATATTTATGGATTGTACATTTAACAGCATCTACCATAAACTTAAAATTAATAATTAAAAATGAAGACTTTGCAGACATATGTTCATATAGACTTCTTTTGTTGTTGTTTTGGTGTAAGGATTTTGTGAAAGTATTTTTGATAGACTACTTGTGTGTGTGTGTATGTATTTATGTATGTATGTATGTATGTGTGTGTGTATGTATGTATATATATATATATATATATAGAGAGAGAGAGAGAGAGGGAGGGTGTCTATAAAGTCTCTTCACATTTAAAAATGTATTACAAAAGCAAATGAACAGACAAATATGTGGAAATTGTTTCAAAATGAGAAGTAGATACTGAAGTTTTTTTTTCAAAGCAGACATGCATAAAGAAATAAGAGAACTGACAGGACAAAAAACCTGCTCTTCAACAGAATGTATAAAATCAAAGGATGGAACAATTATATTGGAGAAAGAAGAAATACTCCAGCAATGGGAAGAATATATAAAAGATCTTTTCCCTGACAAGAAAGAGCAACTGATAATGCAAAAAGATGACGATGAACCTGAAATATTGAAGTCCGAAGTGGAAGCTGCAATGGCCAAACTGAATAGAAACAAAGCCGCTGGACCAGACAGCATTGTAATAGAGCTGCTGATAGTCCTGGAAGAATTTGGCACAAAGAAAATTACAGAAATAATACATGAAATTTATAATAGTGGTGTAAAACTAGACGACCTAAGCAAGTCGATTTTCATAGTACTGCCTAAGAAGCCAGGTTCAAATGAGTGTGAAGTCCACCAAATAATCAGTTTAATGAGCTACATTACAAAACTGATCATCCGAATCCTGATGAATAGAGCAAGAAGCAAAATCAGGCCAGAGATAGGACAAGAACAGTGCGAGTTTGTCAAAGACACTGGAACAAGGAATACCATATTTATGATTAGGAAAATTCAAAAGGGCAATACAAATAAAGGATTTGTAGCTATGTTTTATCGATTATGCAAAAGTACTCAACAAAATATGCCACAAAGAATTGGAGATGCTCAGTAGCATCGACATATTTAAGATATAAGTAATCAAGAATCTCTACTGGCAGCAAACTGCCTGCATACAAACAGATAATGAATTCAACAGATATGCAAAGATAGAAAGGAGCGTAAGACAAAGATGTGTCTTTTCACTAGATCTATTCAAATTGTACAGTGAGACTGTTCTGAGGACCCTAGATGTTATGCCAGGATTTGTCATTGGAGGCCACAATTTGAACAACATAAAGTATGCAGATGATGCAGTGCTGATAGCAGATACAGAAAAGAAACTACAAGACCTCCTACAGAAGGTAGCTGAAAAGAGTGACAAGAAAGGACTACAAATAAACTGCAAGAAAATTAAATGCATGGTCATCAGCAAAAAGAGCAGCCTAATATGCCAAATACAGGTGGGGGATACTAAAATCAAGCAGGTACAAAAATTTTAGCTGATTAGAGTATTAAGAGATAGGAAAATTTCACTAGAAACAAAGAAGAGAGTACTGGATTGCTATGTGATGTCAATTCTTTAATATGGCAGTGAATGTTGGACAATCTCATTGAAGATGAAGGAAAAACTTGAAGCAACTGAAATGTGGTTCTACAGAAGGATGCTATGGATATCATGATTCGAGCATGTGAGAAATAATGAGGTTTTGGAAAGGATGGAAGTGAAAAGGAAATTAATACTGAGCATCAGAAAGAGACAGCTAAAGTTCCTGGGATATGCAATGAGGAAGGAGGGCATGGAGAACCTGATACTAACAGGCCAAATAGAGAGAAGGAGAGACAGGGTAAAACAGCAAGTAACGTACTTGACAGGCCTGAGTAGGTGGATGGTAGAACTGGGGTTTGCATGGTGTAACAGGAGAAAGCATGCTAAGAGCCACTAGGGATAGGGAGATATAGAAAGACATGATCGCCTACATCCTGAAAGGACAAGGTCCATAGAAGAAGAAGAGTTCACCTCTATATGGGCATCATTAGTTGAACAGAGAACATCAAGGCAGTACTCATTTTCTTACATGATTGATATTTTCCTTAGATGTTCTTGGTCATTTCCTTTATTCAATAATGTCCCTGTTTCCATAGATTTCTTGTGCCATGGATGAATTGATGGTCATGATGATGAATATCTTCCATACTTTGTTCTGTAGTTTTGTTGAATTTGCATATGCAATTTTGTTTCAATGAACCATGACACAATGTTCTTTTATTAAGGAGTAGCCATTTTTAAGGGGTCATTTAACTGTACATCTTTCATCAACAAGATACCTGAAATACACAAATGCTATGGGAATAAACCTTTGATAACCACTAAATACATAGAACAAACCTGATTAAGATCTCTCATCAATTACCTTTGTAATATGTTTTTTATGTTGTAAAGAGACTTTATAGACAACCTGTATATATATATATATATATATATATATATATATTTTGTGGGGGATATTTTTGAGGACCAACTGTTGTACTATTTGGGTCTGATGAGCCGCAATAATGATAAAATCATGATATGGTGAAATATGTATTACCCATTGTAATAATCCAAAATCTTTATATATATATATATATATATATATATATATATATTTCCATTTGTAAATGAGTTATTACACGACTTAGGTTTCTACCATGAGCCGATTTGCAATAACTGATTTTACCATTTACCGTTTTTTAAGATTGCTCATGTAACAGTGGTTTTTTTTTTTGAATGCTCACATGACAGGGAATTTTTGAGCATGCTTTTTTCAAATTACAAGAAATTATAATGTTTTCATTAATGGTTGTATGAACCTAATAGGTATTTTATTATGACTAACTGTAACCATACTAAAAAATATCTATTAGGCTCATACAACCATGGATGAAATCGTTATAATTTCTTGTAATTTTAAAAATTGTGCGTTCAAAAATTCTGTCATGTGAGCATTCAAAAGAAATAGCCATTACATGAGCATTCTTAAAAAAAGGGTAAACAGTAAAATCAGTTCTTGCAAATCGCCTGAAGACACCACTCATGGTAGAAACCTAGGTCGTGTAATAACATGTTTACAAATGGAAAGTATTCAAAAGTTCTACAATATAATTTTATTAAACACTTTTAAATACAAATGTGCACTGGTCTAATTTTATTATGACTAAAAACTAAGTAATTAAACTATCTATCTATCTATCTATCTATCTATATTTAATTTGTTTTTTATTTAAAATTTAATTTACATTGTGATATGGAAATTATGTTTTGAGATTTATCCTCTTCATCAGGCAATGTTCAATAACTATAGGGAAAATGATTTACATTTGAATTTAGAAAACAATGCCTGCTTTTTAAAGAGTTAATATGGAGGGGGAAAACAGAAAAATTTAGATTTTATGGCTGTGTTTAATTTAACTAATCAGAATAAAGGTCAACTTTAAAATTTGAAAATATAGATGATATGTTGGCATGTGGGTTTTTTGTTTTTTAAGCTGAGAATTTGAACATAACTCATTAATTCAGTCACATACTTTTCTTAAACACACTCTATAAAAGTTAAAAGTTAAGCAAAGCTGTACAATTAAATAAATGAAAACAATGTCATTTTTTTGTGAATTAGATTTGAGTTATGTTTTTCTTTTATATGCTGTATCTCTTACTTGACAAATTCTTATCCTTTGTATCTTGAATCAAAATTTGTCTCCTTATTAACCCTCTCCCTCCCTGTTCTGTCATCTATTTATACAAGCTTGTTAAGTAATTTACTTGCTGTTTCCTCTGTACCTCTTGTCTTCAATTTGCCCTGCAAATTCTCAGAAATTTTTCTTCATTGTGTATCACAGTCATTTCAATGTTCTTTCTGATTTTAGATATAAGTGTGTTTGTGTTTCTATTTTTCTAAATATGTTTTTGTTACTCACATGTTATGTCCATAGTATTCTCAGCATCCTTCTGTAGAACCACATCACTGTTGCATCAACTTTCCTCTTCATCTGTGAAGACATTGTTCAATATTCACTGCCATATAGAAGGATTTACATTACAGAGCAGTTGAGAAATCTTTTTTTGGTTTCTTATAAAAAATCTATAAAATTGCTTTTTAATATTATCTGTAAAATGTTTCTTTTATTGATATAACAGAGGTTTTTATAAAAAAAATAAACAAAAACAAAGTTTAACTCTATGGCTTGCTGAGAATAATATGCTCAGAAGCAATTTTTATATAAAAACTTATAAAAATAGAGTAAGATATTCTTTTATTTTATTTTTTGCAGAATAAATAAATTTCAGCAATAATCTTTTTAAATTGTCTCATTGAATGTCAACGATATTTTTGATTGAAATCTCTATAATTAGCCAAAACAAAAAAAATATATACACACACACACACACACACACACAAATATATATATATATAGGCAAAACAGTTTTTGGTTGACTCATTTCTCCAGTTGAATGTCTATTTATTGACAGTAGAAAGTTTTTCTGTTGACAATTTCATCCTTTAGTCATAAGAGATGAAAAAGGACAAAATGCATCACACAAAAGCTTTTTCTATGTTGTCATGGGTTTTTTCCTAAAATTATTCTTATATACATATGTATGTGTATTGGTTTATTGTGTGAGTGCGTATATATATATATATATATATATATATATATATATATATATGTAAGGAAGTGATAGAACAGATACATTAAATACCTACTGTTTGTTGCATTTACTTTTATAAAAAGTGCTCAACAAAGATTAGAGCTTAATATTCTAATTTTGTTATTACAATGGTTTATAAAAGTATTATTTCACTACACAAAAAATTTTCATGTTTCAGAACATTGTTCTTCTTTGGGTGATATTCTAAAATAAATGGTGAAAATAGTTTATTTTGAAAAATATAAAATGAATTCCTGGATATTTAGAAAGTTAAGGAGAGATCAATGGAGGAAGTTAAACAATATGATCATGAGTATGTTTAAATACTCAATCAAAAGTGAGAATAAGGTTGAACTGTAAAATTTAACATTTAGGTGTATGAATGTGAATTGTTGAATTACATTTTCCTTCCTCACTGGTAGCTCAACTCCGAGTAGTGTTATTCTTGTGGAGATGTACACACCCCTTCAGAGTGGGATGTGAAATCATTTAAATGATATAATACTGACACTGAAAATTGTCATCAGAGACAGTCAGTAGACATTTATAAGACAGCTAGAAGATTGTTAGCTGTAAGTGAACTTCCTCTACTACTACAGATTTCAGTAATGTTGCATTGACTTCAAGCAACATTATATTTGTTGAGTGTTATTTTGTTCAATGCAATAAAAACATAACAGTGGCAACAAAGATTCAAACTCACATAAAAAAAGATATATTTTTTTATTTTGGAAGAATTGAAGTTAATTATTCAGCAACAGCAAGAATTCCAGAATAAACTATTACAACAAATGCAAGAATTGATAAAGGCAATCCTGGAAATGCAAGGAACAGAAGCTGCATCAAATTCGATTTTGCTAGACTTAGTTGTTAATTTAAGTAGTGAATTTAAATACACCCTAGAAGAAAATATTATATTCATATTGTACTTTAGAAGATATGGGGCCATTTTTAAGAAAAGAATTTCAAAGATCACTGAATTAAAAAAAGTTATATTTTCTGTTACAAAAATTGTGTCTACATGCAACTCTGTCAATTTTATCAGAGATTTTTGGTGAAAAGAATTCTCTTTTTTATATGTGTTAGAAGTGCATGACCCTTACTAAGGACAAAGATGCAGATTTTGTCACATATGCTGGTAAAGTCAACTGTGAGTGTGAGAAATTTAAACTGGATGAACTGTCCCAGATAGGTTTAAATGTCAAATGTTTGTTACAGATTTAACATCAAACAACCATGCGGAAATATGCTTGCATATTCTTACAAAACGTGAACAAGATTCAAAGTAAATGATACAGAATGTTGCAGAAGAATGTCAAAAATTGTCAACTTAAGGAATCATACATCAAAAACTGAACAGAATGGCAAATTAAAAGTACAACTAGTCTGAAAAATGGCAGGAAATATAATAGTAATATGAAAAGAAAAAATCTGAAGTAAAAATACTGCAAAACTTGCAGTATTTGCAAGAGGAATATTGTTCAAGAAATTAATTTTCCTTGGTAAAATTTCATGTAAGATTGATCTTGAAAGTAAAACTAAAAAAACAGATGTTTACATATTAAATATTTTCAATTTGAATTTGCTCAGTACCAATTGGTTACAAATATTTGAATGGTAGAATTATCCAATTAATTCATTCTGTAGAAAAGTTCATTGTCAAAAATATTACAGCTTAAAGAAACATTGAGCTAAAAAAATAAATTCCTGAATATTTTTTCAATGGAGTTGGGAAAATGTACCAAGTCAAAGACATTCTTTTTAAAGGAAAAGAAAATGTGATACCAGTTTCTAAGCCTAAAAGAAAGATACCTTTTGCTGCATTAGATATTAGTCTAATAGCACTAAACTTCAAAAGTCAAAAAAACTGATGATATTGAAAATATAAGTAGAAACTGTAATGGTTGTAATTCATCAGCAAAATCACTACCTATTATCAGGCTGACCAAGCACTGATAAACCACGGACAAGACTATATATGGATTTGCAGAACCACTAAATGGTTCATACCATTTAACTGTGGCTGACAGTTTTACGAAATAGTCTCATATATTGAAATGTAAATGACCAACTACCACAGTAATGATTACATTCTTTTTTTGCAAAGTTTGAAGTACCTGACAGTATGGTATCCAGTAATGGAACTCAATTTACTTCTAGCAAGTTTAAGAATTTCTGTACAAATTATGCTGTTGAACATTTGACAATGCCGATTTATCATCCAAGGTTGAATGGTCAAGCTGAGAAGTTTGTTGACAGCTTCAAAAAAAGCATTATGAAAAGCTAGAAGCTTGGAAGCAGAAGATACAGCACTACAAACATTTTTGAGTGTGTATTGAATGATGTCAAATACAAAAGTCACTGTGAAAATGTCACCAGCAGAGCTCATGTTTGCTAGGAAAGTCAGATCTATTTTTGACAAATTACTGCCTAGAAATAAAAAGAAAATTTTAAACTATCAGATCATTTAAGATTGGAAATAAAGTTTTCTTTAATACCAAAGATGAACTGAAGACAAAGAATATGGCAGTATTCACTCAACTTAAAAATTCCTAAAGAATTGCAGGAGACTCCGAAGTTGTATGGAGGCTGTGGTTGAAGGCAATGGCCATTATATTGAATAAATTGACTCTTTAGTATTTTCAGATATTTTTATGTAATTTTGGTAAATATATCTGTTAAAAGGAGATGTCATTGTTGTAGTCATTTTTGCATAATTATCATTCATGTATCACACCCTATCTCTCTCTCTTTTATATATATATATATAATGCAATAGTCAGTTGTCAGTTTGCCCTTAATAAATTGCATTATGCATGAAGTGTTGTGCTACTGATAATGAAAAAAATGTATATTTATCATTAATAGAAATTATAGCTCTGTTTATTGTACATTGAACACTTTTTTTTATTAGCACCAGTACTCAGTGTATGATATTTTGTATTCACATCTTGCATATTTATAAATCTATCATTCATCTGTGCATTGAATACCATTGTCATATCTGGTTGGGTGCTTCTGCTACTCCTCTAGTGGTTTTTGACAAAATCCAAAGAAGGATCTGCAATGTAATCGATCCTGATTTGGCAGCTCGACAGGATGTGGCTTCCTTCTGTCTTTTCTAAAAATGTTTTCATGGCTTCTGCTCTGATGACTTTTGTTCCCTGGGGCCCCACCTACATGAATTTACTCATGCTACTAGACTGGCAATTAGATCCCACCCTTTCACAATTAAAATAGGCAAATGTAACTGTCACTTCTATCAGTTTCTTTTCTTGCACTTCCCACCTGTGGAACTTCTTTTTGTATAATTACTTCCATGATAGGTACAATCTCTAAAAGTTTAAGTGCAACGCCAATTGCCATCTTCTATCTCTTTGACTCTCATCTTTCTCATATCCTTTCCATGACCTCCCCTGTACTGTTTTTTTTCTGTCTCTCCTCTCTTCTCACTGTAGCCCCCTGTGCACCAGTGGCAGTATTGCCTTGCTTGGGGTGAAATGATTATATATATATATATATATATATATATATATATATTATTTAACATTTACATTAGAACGTGTAAATAACTACTACAAAATTGTACATTTTGTTTAGACATTGAAAAACAATGTCTCATCAGATAGGTAGTAATGATGGTAATTCTTCCTTTATTTATTCTTCATTCTTTTATACTCATATCAATAAAGTTTTGAATATTAGTACTGATGAGAAGCATGTTATACTAAAAAAGACTTTTAAGGAACTTTAAGTTCCTTAGATATCTTTTTTTAGTAATAAGACACTTTTATTGGTACTGTTAAAGGTTTTATTAAAATTTGACTGTATCAAGTTATTCCTTATACCCACACACACACACACACACACACACACAGGTTTTTGCTGTCTGAATTAAAATTAGAAGTATCAGTTGTTTGATAAAACCAATATAATGATTTTGAGTGTAAATACCAGTTAATATAAAGATGCACAGAAAGAATGAGAGAAGCTTGAAATTCCCAGTGCTCAACCATACAAATTGACTGATAATTTGACAATAGTAAAATGTTACTAACAATCTCGTTTTCTTTTCATTTTTAATCATCAAATTCAATACATAAATGATTTTTTTTTCCTGGAAAATTTTGCACATACAATAAAAAACACAACTGGTATAAAAATGTCCTGTATGCTGCTAAGGTAGTAATAATCTGAGAAAAATTATCCACAATAACCTGCTTTCTATTTAAAGATACATCTGCTTATATGAACTAAACAAAAAACTGAAGCATATTTTAGCAATTTAACATTTTTAAAAAATATCTGAATATGATACATGAAAAGTAAAAACAAAAACAACAAATGATCAGTTTCATTGATAAACTAGAAACAAAATTGATCTAAAAATGACTCTGACCAGGATACATGTTCTTCTTTTTGCTTACTCTGCCCTTTTTCTTCACTGAAAATAAATTTCATGTAAATAAATGGAATCTGAAAATATGTAATGTTTTAATGACTTCTGATATAAAATATATTTTGTTATTTTTCAATAGAATGTGAGAAAAATGAAGAACACCATAAACAGTATATCTTATTTTCTTATATCCTGCTTAAAAGTGGATTCTTCTATGGTAGTTGAAACCTTTTGCCATTTTAAGTGCAAGAGTCAATTACTTTATTTACTTTTTGACATTTTTCCTTTTTCCTTTTTTTTTGGCAAGTTTTAATCCTGCAGACAATAGGGAATTTGCAAGAACACCTTGTATTTTTCTTATTTATAAAGAAGTAAGAATTGGAAGCTAACTTTCAACAGTTTTCAGAATCTAGTGCCAAAGTTTCTTTCCTGTAAAACAGTTTAGATATGAAGAATTTTTTCATTATTTATTAAAAAAAAATACCAAAATCAAAAACTAATTTCCTTTTTTAATGTACTTTAGTTTCAGCAATTATTTCTACCTTTTTTCTTTCTATGTCTACATTTGTCACATTTCTTTTTCTTTGTAAATGTCTTTGTCATTTTTCAGTTGATCTCTTGTTTTGTTTCTATCCGAATACCATTTCTTTTTGTGTTTCTTTCACTTTTTGGACATATTATACGTAGAACAAATGATCTTTGAAGGAAGAGAAAGTAAATATCAAATTTGAACAATTAACAAATTTGGGAAAATGAGTTCAAATTCTAGCAAAAGAAGCTGTTCATGTTGGCACCATTGGGGAAGTAGAAGTATGTGCTGTATAATCTGTAGAGCACAAATTTTGACTTCCTGACAAAATATTCTTTGTCAGTGGAATCACAAAGAAGACAGTGGGTGAGTAGGCACTTAAGCAAATCACCCTCCTGTAAATATCTTAACATGTTATAGTAACAATATTTATATTATTCAGACTGTTGTATTCATCTTTATTGCCATGTTTATGACATTTTGGCCATTGTATGCTCTGCCTTCTTCAGGTGCTAAGAATTTCAAACTGAACCCTTTATTTCATTCATTGGGGTAAATCCTTCTCATTCCATGTGCAATTATACTTCCAGTAGTCTTGTAGTTATCTCCCTTTCACTCAACCCTCTAAGTTATTTGTTCACCACTGCTGGAGTTTGGTATTGAACTCTGAACTCTTTGGATCAAGTCACTGGAACTCGACAGTGCCTATATCCACTCATTCATATGTCTTTTATGTGCCCCAGGTCATGTGTCCTTAAGCATTAAATCAGTTAATCTCTCTCAAATAAAGTTTCAGAGAAGTATATTTTATTTTTCAAATATTTTCTTTAATAAAATAAATTATGTTGTAGTAACAGATTTGTTAATATAACCAATTTTAGTGATTTAAAAAAAATAATTCCAGTTAATTTAAATTTGACTTGAAATACAGTAAAGTATTATGCTTATTGGAAATAGTAATTTTTTTCTATTAGTTTGGAATTAAAACTAAAACAAAATCTTAAAGCTAAGATTTTTCACCTTTAAAATATATTATGTATTTGTACCACCAAAAATTTTCTAAACTATATCATACCATGAAGAAAAAAGGCCCTAATTTTGATAAAAACAAAGTTTTATCATCAAAATGTTTGTTATTATTAAGAGGAATGTATAGTGGGTTATCCATTCTTTTCCAGTTTATAGTAGAGAGTTCGTTCTAGTGAAGGGTAGTTGTGTATTGTTGAAGATTAACGGAATTTGGTCTTGTTGTAGATAGCCCACGATAAGTCAAAAAATGATAACAAATCAAGAAAAGCAAATTGAGTTAAAAAATAACATTTTATATATACACATATCAATTAAGGTTTTTACAATTAAAGTAATCCTTTACACATAGGTCCAACAGACGTTAAAATGTTCATGGCAATAAAATGCTGAAAAGAGAATTAATGCTTAGGAATGTGGGAGTGCTGTAAGTAAGGAATGTCTTTGATGTATTTGCTCCTTAGGTCAGTAAGTAGTTTTGAGACAGGGCAAGATAAGATGAGAAGGAAGGGAGGCTAGCATAGTAAGCTGCTTGACTTGGTCAAGGGAGATACTAATTACTTTCCTCTCTCTCAAGTCTGGGTCTGTCTTTCTGTCTGGCGATGCTTTCTGTATCAGCTTTTTATATCTTCTTTTTGGATTGCAGCAGATCATTTGGGAATTCATATCCATATTTGATTCTGGGCTTCCCATTGGCTGATAAATAAAATTCGCATAGGCTTGCAAACTGGAAATTTAATATTTAATTCATTTTTAGTTTTCGACCGGAACATCTGCGTGAATCCAGCTGCGCACTGACAACTTTTGGTCATTTGCTTTTTGGTTGTGAGAGTGCAAACATCCGGTCCATTGCTATGCTCGGTCGGTGTCACCACAAATGTATTTTTTTATTATTTCATTAAATTTTTTAATCCTTTCTAGCACATTTGAAATTTTGGTTAAAAATCTTGTTTTTCTTGCTTCACCAGGTGGGCAAAAGATTAGTATTGGAATTTTTAGCATCTTTGTTTGCTTTGAAAACACATTGTTTTTGAAATTCTTACAAAAATTAACTGTTTGGTTTTAATGAAATTTTTAGGACTTAGTTACAAATAAATAAAATCATTTTTGAAATCTTTTTATTAATTTTACATTTGTTAAATCCACTTATTTAATACATATGATCTATTTGTTTTTGTAAAGAGAAATATTATTTACTGAAAAGCTGCTCTAAATCATAAAATAAAGATGCATTGAAACTATGACATTATTTAATTAAAAAAAAATTTTAATTGCTTTTAAAATATGTATTAAGGACACTACTGTCTTAAGGAAAAAGATTTTTAATGAATAGTGAATTTTTGCAAGAATCATTTTCATTTTTAAAAAAAGTTTTCAATCTTTTAAAATTCTGTATTAATTTCAGCCTTTCAGATACTATTAAGTGAAAAGTATATTTAATAATTATAAATGGAAAAGCTTAATCCAAATCATTAAATACTAATATTTTGAATTTTTTGTTTGTTTGTATAAATGTGCCAATTTTTGTAATTATGGTTGACTATACACAAAATTATAATTTGAAAAAAAGAATTTTATTACAAGGAAAAATGACTAAAATTCATTGTTTTAGCAAAAAAAACCACCTTCAAGTCAATTTAAATTAATTTTTAAAATACAGCAAATTATTAAGCTTATTGGAAATATTAAATTTAATCTATTAAGTTGAAATTAAATCTAAAATAAAAGCTTCAAGAAAGATTTTTAAAAATTTATTTTAAACCTTAAGCATCACATTTTTTCTGGAGATCCCAATACATGTGCACACACACACACGCGCACACACACACACACACGCACACGCGCACACACACACACACACACACACACATATATATATATTTCATGTCAAGAGTTTTGTGATGAAATGTAGTTATTATCAAAATAGTAATGGAATGAAAAATTATCTGTTTGTTTTCTGGTTTAAAGTAGCTTCATCATTAGTCTTGTGATCTAATTTTAGATTTCTCAGTATTTTGTGTTTTATTTCTATATTACAGATATTCTTTGTTCAAACACTAATTTGCAAATCATGTGGTCTTTTTATCAGATGGGCCAGACAATATGTCTTTTTGGGAAATTTTATTGAGCATGACAGAACAGTTTTGAAAACTAATTTATGAAACAGACATTTCTGCATCAGAGATTCAGTTTTCAATGATTGAAGTGTCTTTAAGTCACAAATCTAAGAATTCTCCCTTCTTATCCTCACCTAATCTGATTACCTCCCCTATTGTAAGGTGGAATTCTTTCATCCACTAACCTACCTTACATTTAAGCTGAGCACAATCACTGTTTCTAAAGAGATGTCTGCAATTAATCCCCTAAAGTCTTCATATTCCATTTAATATTAACCAGATAAAAGCTATGACAATTCAGTAAGTTAATTCAGAACCAATTCCAATTTTCTGTTTCAATGCAAAATTGTCTTGATAGTAATAGTAATGTGAAAGCAACTTTGAAATTTATAAAATCTTTTTTCTTAAAACTGTTTTACAGGAAATTAGATTTCTCAGGTCACTAACTATTATCAGTGGGAAAACTAAATTGTATACTCATCAAGAATGAATGCAAGTGTTACTGACAGAATAGGGTGATCATATGTATAATTTAATTATTGTCATAATACAAACATATTTTCTCTGAACTCAGACAAATCAACAAGGAATTTGCATTGCTCACATCAGGTAAACAACTTTGGTTTGCCAAACTTTATTTTCTGATACTATATTTTATATGAAAGTGTATATAACACAATTAAAAAATATCTATATGCTTATCCTTTCGGGAAAAATGAAGATTTAAAAATTTCATAAATGCTATAAGAAAATCAACTTTTAATTCTGTGAAATGTTCAGGGATTTTTTATGTAAAATATGAATGTTGTTTTATATTTCTTTTTGTAAATAAATATATGCAAAATTATGTATAAATGCATGTGCTAATGTGTTTGTACATGATTCTGAATTTGCATGCAACTCTGTTTCTGTCAAGTATTTGTCTTATGTACATATGATTCTTAGAAATAGAAGCTTAAACAGGATTTTGTCTGGAGATGAGTGTGCATGTATGTGTTGATAGATTTTTATTTAAATTTAATATTCTGTAATGGTTTTATCAATATTTAATGTGATAATGCTTCCAAAATGTTGTTCAGGATAAGCCAATGACTGAGAAAGAAGGAAAATGAAAATTAATAATGAGTAAGAACAAAATAAAAAGAGCAGTGAAAACTGCAATGAAAAGTGACATTCAATTGAATTGTTCTTGAAGCTTCATTTCAGTTCCTTGTGAAATGAAAGCAAGGACACCCAACAGGCAATTTTGCTTAGTTGACATGGACAATGTACATGAAAATAATTCTGTCATATCTTTTTTTTAAAATCCTTTTCAGCTTTTATGGCAAAATGACTCATCTTTGTATAGAATCAATTTCTGTATATTTGTAAATGCTCAATAATAATGAATGGAATCATTAGTAATTTATATCATATTGCGAATATATCTTCTCTCAAATTCTTGACCCCATTAACAGTTTTTTCCCTCTTTAAATTTTTAAGCAGTATCAAAAATAACAAATTTGTTATTTACTATTTGGTAAATTTTATATTCATTAATTTTTATCAAATTTGTTTTTTATCAAAGAAATAGTTTTCTGAGATGTTTTTAGAAATTCATGCTTACATTATGATCAATAGTAAAGAATACATTTTAGTAAAGAAAGAGAAATTTTAAAAAAAGAAAAACTATTTTAAAATTGTGCAAAAAACATTAATTTAAAAACATCTCTGAAATGGTAAAAAAAAAAAATTTTAAAAAATAGAAAAGAAATGAAGCTGAGTTTTTTTTTTAATGAAAGCAGGAGGCAAATTTTAAATTCAGTGAGAGAAAACAAAAAAAAACAATAATGGCCATTCATTTGTTCATATCAGGAATATGAGTCAGTTATTTTGTCTAGTGCAGTCTACAAAGTAATAAGGAAGAAGTAAAGTTCAGAAAAAAAAGAATTCTTTTATACTTTTCATTGCAGGAGGCTAAAGCAATAGAATAAAAGCCTTAAGGCACACAGTATGGTTGCCAGGACAACATAGATGGAGCTTAATAATGATTAATTAATATTGTGCTAAGAGCAACTTTGATGATTAGATGACAATTTCTCCATATACAGAATTTAGAACATTGATTTTGGCAACCTTGGTTGCAATTTAAAACAGTAAAGTTATCAGCAAGAAAAAGGTTTTTATTTGTTATATTATTTAATTTAACATATGTGTAGAATGATTTAAAACTTTGCTTTCTATTTTGATACAAAACAGTGTGTTCATTTTTAGTGAACATTGGTTTTATGTTTTCAATCTATTGCATTTTGGTAAATGAAAATGGAACACTGAAATCCAAAGACACATTGGGATAGCAAAAGATTCCTTCCAAAACCTAAGTAAACTATTAAAAAACAGAGAAAAGAGTAATTAGTTTTATGTGATATCAGTTTTCTTGTAAATTTCAGACAATCTCTTCACAAATGAAAAAGAGACTTGAAGCAACAGAAAAGTGGTTCTATAGAAGGATGCTGAAAATACCATGTACTGAACATGTCAGCAATGAAGAAGTTTTAGAGAAAAAAAACAAAAAGACACTTAAATACCAGAAAAAGATAGTTAAAATTTTTAAGGCACATCAGGAAAAAGGGCTTGAAAAACTTTATACTCACAGGACATATTGAAGGCAAAAAAATCTACATAACAAACTTGTGTAAATGGCTGGCAGAACAGGGATTAGGAAAGATAGTGAAAAGACAAAATTTACAAAGTTATAAAGTACAAAAAATTGTGGAAAGCCATGATTTCTGATGTTCTGAAGGAACACAGCATATACAAGAAAAAGTAGAATGTCAACAGATGGGTGTAGATTATCTTTTAACTACATGATGGTAATAAGTATTTACAAATTAATAGCTGGGGATGTATGGTATTCAGTTGAGTAAAAGGCAGAACAAGATAGATTTGAGTAAGAGGCAGAAGTAAAAGAGACTTGAACAATAAAAAGAAGCTAAAGAAACTTGAGTAAAAGGCAGAAGTGCAACAGACTTTAAAAAGAGAAAGAAGCAGAAGAGATTTAAGTAAGAGGCAAAAGTGAAACAAGTTTGGGTAAGAGGCAGAAGCAAAAAAACATGAGTAAGAAGTAGAAGCAAAAGAGACTTCAGTAAGAAGTAGATGCAAAACAATTATGAGTAAGAGGCAGAAAAAAGATCTGTGTAAGAAGCAGATGTGAAACAAGCTTGAATTACAGGCAGAAACAAGAGACGAGTAAGAAGTAGATGCAAAACAGTCATTTTAAGAGGCAGAAGCAAAAGAGATGAGAAAGGAGATGTGAAACAAACTTTGAATAAGAGGCAGGAATGAAAGAGACTTGAGTAAGAAGCAGATGCCAAAACAAGCTTGAGTAAGAGGCAGAATCAAAAAATAAGAGACAGAAATGCAACAGACTTAAGTAAGAAGCAGAAGCAAAAGTGATTTGTGTAAGAGAAAGAAACCAAAGAGATTTGAGTAAAAGATAGAAACAACAGAGACTTGAGTAAGAGGACAAAAGTGAAACAAACTTCAGTAAGAGGCAGAAGCAATAAGAGATGAGTAAGAGGCAGAAAGAAAATAGACTTGAGGCAAAGGTGGAAATGTGACTTGAAAAGGAGGCAAAAGTGAAAAAGACTGGAAAAAGAGAAAGAAGTGAAAGAGACTTGAGTAAGAAGCAAATGCAAAACAAGCTTGAGTGAGAGGCAGAAGTGAAAGAGACTTGAGTGAGAGGCAGAAGTGAAAGAGACTTGAGTGAGAGGCAGAAGTGAAACAAGCTTGAGTGAGAGGCAGACGTTAAAGAGACTTGAGGCAGACAAGAAACAGGCTTGAGTAAGAGACTCCAGTGGAACAAACTTTGCTAAACTGCCTTGTCATGTTAAACATTTTACACTGAACTTCCTTAACATTTAGTCACGTTTTCTATGTCTATATGCATGACACTGAATACAAAGTGAAAACTAATTCTACATTAAGAAATTGTAGAAACAAATTCTACATTAAGAAAAAGGCAGATGACTATTCTGACGTTTTCTTCTATCTTCAATAATTTTGCTCTCAATTCAAATGCATGACATAAAAAATCCCATACAATTTCCAATCTCTTCAAGAATTACCAATGTCTACCATGAATGCTGATGAGAATAATATATTAATTTCATAAAACCAGAAGAGTTCAAGCTCATGTATAATGCATTATAATCAATAGTAGGAAGATAATAATAATAATAAAAATATTAACAATAATGATAATTATAATGATGTTCTATTATAATTTAGTTTTGTTTAAATTCTTGAGATGAGGAATTGTTATCATAGATTTATTTACATGAATCAATATTGTCATCTTAGTTATTATAGTCACAATGTTTCAGCCTTTGTAAATTTTAGTCTTCTTCAGGCATCTATCTGTTGGTAATCTTCTAGTAGTTCTGAACTATGAACTTTGAATGTACTGTCAATTTGAAATGATCCCTCGTATGAGTTAATTCTACTTAATGTGCACTTGGGATATCATTTGTCTGCCTTTTCTGTTCAATTAGTGGATATGATTTTTGTGCTACCCAGAAAATTAACTAATGACTGACATGTAACAAGATATGCATAACCAATGCTTTTTGTAAACTAGCCTATTTTCATGTCAAACAGTTTGGTTATGGTAGGAACTGCAGGTTATGCAAAAAAGTCATACCCTCTAGTTCAGTGGAAGAAGCAGACAAGTGACTGTATGTTTAAGGTTCCAAAAATTTATTTCCCCTGTCTTTAGACAAATTTTGGAAAGTCAAAGTTTTTTACCAGTTATATTCTATGCTATATTCTTGCCCCATCAAAAAAAAGAAAAGATTTCTCACCAAAACTTTGATATTTGGTTAGATTTTGAGGTTAAAATTTTTAGGCTAAGAAGTTTTTAGCATCAATGTGGATATATATATATATATATATATATATATATATATACACAGAGGGTGTGATGGATAAATTGATGTTTAAATTATGCAAAAATGAAAATAACTCTGACATCACATTTTAACAATATATTTACCAAAATTACACAAAAATATCTGGAAATGCAATGGAGATTTTAGTGAATAATTTACTCTTTAGTATTTGAAAATTTTTTTATGTAATTTTGGTAAATGTATCTGTTAAAATGAGATATCAGTGCTATTTTCATTTTTTGTCTAATTTAGACGACAATTCTTCCGTCACACCATTTACTTACACACACACACACACACACACACACACACACACACACACATATTAACCCTAACTAATGAAACAGCAACTTTTAGGCAAAATTTGACTTTATTCATCAATATACTTCCCTTCCAGGGTGCTACATTGGTTGCAATGTTTCTCTAACAACTCTATGTCTTTTTTGTAGAGTAATTTGTCTTTGGTATTTTGATATGCCTCAGTTTCCAATATCACTTCTTCATTAGAGCCAAATCTCTTATCCTGGAACAATATTTTGATGTCTACAAACAGCTAGTAGTCACTGGGGGCCAATCTAGAGAATAGCATAGATGCGAAAGCAATTTGAAGTGCAATTCATGTACTTTTGCCATTGTTGCGATCGACCTGTGACATGGTACATTGTCTTAGTGAAATCACTTTTTTCTTTTGTTTCTGTGGCTGTTTTTTGGTGATTTCTTCCTTCAAATGCACCAACAATGCCATATAATGTTCGCTATTGATGGTTTTTCCTTTCTCAAGAAAAAATACCTTACACATCCCCAAATATGGTAGCCCAAACCTTACTTACCTGCTGATGTTTGCATCTTTGGTCGCTTTGGATGGCTTTCACCTACTGCTATCCAATCAGATGACTGCTGATTGCATAAATATGTGACAGTGAATGAAACATGGATCCAGCACCTCACTCCAGAATCAGTCAGCTGAGTGGACAGCAGCAGATGAAAGTCGTCCAAAGCAACCAAAGATGCAAACATCAGCAGGCCTCTGTATTTTGGGATGCACAAAGAATTTTTTCCATCGATTACCTTGAGAAAAGAAGAACCATCAATAGTAAACATTATATAGCATTATTGGTGCATATGAAGGAAGAAATTACCAAATAATGGCCAGAAATGAAGAAGAAAATGTAATCTTTCACCAAGACAATGCACTGTGTCACAAGTTGATCACAACAATGGCAAAACTACATGAACTGGACTTTGAATTGTTACCATATCCACACTATTCTCCAGATTTGACCCTCAGCAACTACTGGCTGTTTGCAGACCTCAAAAGAATGCTCCAGAGAAAGAGACTTGGCTCCAATTAATTCATATCAGAAACTGAGGCGTATTTTGAAGTCAAAGACAAATTGTTCTACAAAAAAGGTATCGAATTGTTAGAAAAGCATTTGAATCAGTCTCCTTCTTGGGTGATAAACTATGTTGATAAATAAAGTTGAACTTTGCCTAAAAGTTGTTGTTTTATCATTTAGGCCTGGAATTTATTGAGCGATGCATTAATAGAACTTCTTTAACATTTAACAGAATCTTACATGTCTAGTGAGGACCCCAATGCAGAAACATTTCAGACCTCATTAGTAGTACAATAAAGCTGAAATGAGAGCCTCAGTTTTAATCTTTTAATAGACTATGCCATGTACAATTACAAACACAGATATAAGGAAATTAGCCCTGATAATTTAAGCATTCCATACAACATCCTAAATGAATCTGTCAGTAGATAGTGGATAAAAGCGTTGGTTAGATCAGTAACTTGACCCAAAAAGTTGTGAGTTCAATGTTTCTTAGTCTGGTAAAAGACCACTACTAAGTTAAGTCATTACAGCAATTCACTGATGATGAATTATTTCCCTTTAAATAGAATACTTGTACAAAGTCTTTTCTGCAAACCATTATCATTGTTTTGGTTTCTTAGTTTATAATTGAAACATGATAATTTCAAAATATCATTCATTCTAATTCTCTCTCCTGTAATGATTGATTTGTTCTTTCATGGCTTATCAACCCTTCCTGGTTTAATAAGTTAAAACTGAAACATATTTTAGATTGTGAGAATAATAAGTTTTTTTTTGTGAGTGAATATTGCATTAAAAATTTTAGTAATGAGTTTGCTACATACAAAATATACTATTTAACCTATAATTGGGGAGAGGATATGATTTATACCCTTTCCAAGTAAGTGAATGTCTGTTATGAAATGTGTTTGTTATTAAACTGAAAATTTTTATTAGAAAACATAGCAAGCTTGATAAAGCAAAGAAATTAACACTTTTTAAAGTTTATTCTAAAAGTAGTAAAGTATTTATAAATAGTAAAAAATACACAATTAGATGAAGTCATTGTTTATAAGAGAAATTTGTCAATAGCTCCTAAGAGAAAAAGAAGTGAATCTTCTGTTGTATTGTGTAAAAGCTTGTTTATTTGAGCTCAAAATCTAGCAACTTTTATAAAAATAAAGTATGTATCATTAAAGTTTGCTTTAAAAATGTTGATATGTTGAAAAAAAGATCCAGGTGTCAATATCCATTCTGTCATAAACTTTTAGGTCTTTTAGCATAATAGACTGATAACACTGATAAAACAGACTGGATTAACGCACAAAAATTATGCACTATAAACGATTTTATGATGCTTGTCAATATGTTTACAATAACATTGATATTAATCAAGTTATGAAGGTCAGGATATACTTATATATGGCAATTTCTAAAGTGATGAATTGTTTAATTATTAATCTGACAGATTTTATTAGTTAAACTAGGAGTGGGCTATAGAGACCAATTTTTTCAAAATAAGTGTTTTATTTCACTCATCTGTGTCCAAATAGAAGGAAAATTTTAAAAATTAGAATAGATCTGGACCAAATCATGCCTAGACCTGCCCAGGTATCAAAGAATCACTAAAAAAATAACAATGTATTCTATAAAACTTTAAAAATGAGCCTTGATGATTTTGATTCAGATGATTGAATATATGGTTATGTTGTTTCTACAAAGCTTACACAGAAATTAGAAAAATATTTTTGATGTTTTAAGCAAAAATAGGCTAATTTAGGGTAAAAGTTTTCTTTTTCACTTTAAAATCACTCAGAATATATCATATATTGCCAAATGACAAGATGAAGATACCCAGCCAAAATAGATCAAGAGAAAACACTAAAGATTCAAATTCTTCTATGCAATGTGATTAGGCCATGGGACTTAACAAAAAGAACCCCAGTATTTCATTTGTATAACAATGATGTCATCGATGAGTTACTTAAATCATTATATGTTAATGAGTTGATAAGCTTTTACTTCATATTGATATTTGTTTAGAAACTTGGACCGTTTTATACCTTTTAAACCACAGTTAGACACTCTCATAGAATTAAGTGCTATCATTGGACATTATATTTTCTGAACTTTTGACAATTCAGGCTAATTTTAGTAGATTTTAACCAAGTTCCTCAATTTTTTAAGCTTTTTTAAAAAAGTTATGACATATGTAAGACTTAATACATAACATTTAATTGTTTTCAGATATATCAGTAGAATACAAGCCCAATAGCATGTCTAGATAGAATGTGTTGAAGTATTCAGTAGATTTCAATTCAAAATAGTGAATTTTGTCCTTGTTTTTTCCTAAAATTTGGTCTATTTCAGCACCAAAATATCCTATTGTTTTAGAAATTAATGTCTATACTCAATATTGTGCATGTAGAACCATGAATTTTATTATTTTAATCATTTTGGTGAATATTTGTGAGTGACTATTGATGTTATTTGGAATATGTCGTTTTTTGGGGGGGGTCCTGGACAGGTCTGGACACATTTCAGTCTGGCTCTATCTCTATTTCAAAAATTTTCCAAAAGTTGAACCATTTCCTTCTATTTTGACACAAATGAGTGAAATAAAACACTTCCTCACATTTTTTGAAAAAATTGATATTTATCGTCCATCCGTAGTTAAACCTTATTTCTTAGTGAATACCTATAATTAAATAGACACCCTGTTTATTTAGAGTACTTATTATTCTTTTATAAGTTCTTTCAAATATTCAGACTATTAGACAAACGTAAATAAATATACTGTTTAATAAATAAATGGAGTATCTACTCAAAATAACATTTAACTAATAATATATATATAAGTTTCATCTTAAAATATCTATCTATATTAAAAATACATTGTCAAGTTTCAGAAGTACCTTATTCCATGTAGAGTGAGATTTGGTGAATATGTCCCAATCACTTTTAAGCCACAGCTGACACATAGAATTTACCACATCCCTGTAAACTGCACAAATATTTTAAAATGCTTCTGTAGCAGTTCTACTCTTTTGGAATTCATGGCAATATATAATAGCAAATATATTGCTTTTATAATCCTCTATGAAGTTAAACTTCTAAATGCATTATAAATGACACACGATTAGACAGAAGAAATGATAAACTAATTCCACATTTTTATCTTAGTTGGTTGCCTATATTTTTAACAGTGTAATATTTGATTACTTTCTTAACACAAATTATTGATTGATTGGTTTTTGTTTTAATGGTATATGAACTCAAATGGCTATTTAATGCTGAAAATATATTTTTAACAAAATATATGGCTTGCAATCAATCTTTTCTGTTGTTGGTTCCATCACTTTTCAGTTATGGCTTTAGAACAAAATGATTTAATGCTATAATTTGTAGTATAGACCAACCTGCTTGAAGTAAATTAAGATAGTCTCTACTCTTATCTTGAAATAGTCCTCTAGACAAGTCATATAAAATGGTTTATGTATAGGAGAAGGTTACTACAATTGGTTAGAGTTCTTTATGGTATATGCCTCTTGACATGCTGTGTATTCAGGGCAATATTAATTTTTTTAGAAGAAATCAGTGGGTAATGTTTGTCCTATTCTGATTTTCCCTAGGACTATTCTTATCAAAAAAAAGTATCATACCATGATTTTCATTCTAGAAATATCTAAAATTCAAAATATTAGTAACTATGCATATATGAATAACTCATTTACATAATAAAATTTCACACTCTTAAATAATTTAGTGTAAATATTTATTGTAAAAATAACTATTATTTGCTGAAATTCACATGGGATATTTACCATATGAGAATATCCTGAAAATTTTACCTACATTGTTTGGTTAATATCAATTTTATTGTGAAAATATTGAATTGTATGATAAAATTTGATATAGTGTCATTTTTTGGAAGAAAGTTTTAAATAACATAGTTTCTGTGGGACACATATGAGTTGCTTCAGGCACCTCAAAATTTGAAAACTCTTGAGTGCTTAACTATTTCACCTCATAGTAAATCTGCATGAGTCAGTAGAGAAGGAATGAACCTGATAGGGGATCTTGATCAGAATGACAAGTAACCATTGCTCTTTATCTGGTGTTTTAATGTTTTTGCTGAAAAACACAAGATTGAAAAAGAAATTATTAACTGGGGAAAGGCATTGTTTATCTGATTCTAAGTAAAGAAGAACATTTTAAAATTTTAATTTTTTTCTTTCTTTTTCAAGGAACAGGTGTAAGGTGGTGTTAGATGAATTTCTGTTTTTGCAAAACTTGTTTGTTTCCAATTAGCATGAGATCCTGTCAACAACATGGCCTAACCAATTAACTGCTAATGAAGGAATGTTATTTAATCTTCAAAGTTCATGGGTCTATTTAAACTAATATCCTTAGCATTCTGTTTATGCATTCTCTTTCCTACTTTTATACTATTTTTACTTTCTGTGAGATTATGTTACTGTCTCATTTAATACTTAATTCTATCCATTGACCATGTCTTCACTGATGAGGTATTAGTTCAAAGACAACCACCACTTATATTCGATTTAAATAATGGATTGTTGCTTACTTCCAGGATACTTACTTAATTCAGTGAATTAAAGAATAAGTATTCCTTCTACAAACCTACACACAAATATATTTTTCATTTTTTTGTTTAAACATTATAGTTAATGGATACTCATATTTGAAAAGATGCCCTCTTTTTTTATTAAACAGTATATTTATTTATTTACATTTACTGGCCTGAATATTTGAGAAATCTTGTTATAAAAAATATGCATCCTCTGGCAGGATACAAACTTGTGTTCCCTAGAGGAAACCATCATTAGACCTGACATGTCTTGTCCTCTTGGTCACATAGGACCTACTGATCAAAAATAGTGCAAGTAGTTCTTTTGAACACACACTTCTCTCAATTCTCAAAATATACACATTTGCTATGTTTTATACCCTAATGTAAACAGACATTTTTTTAGGAAAGGGATCATATCTAATATATTTTAAATATATTTGTTTAAACATTACATTTAATGGATGCTCTAGAGGACAAATATTTTCCTAAGTTTTATAATAAAAACAGAATCTACTCAAATATGAGTATCTGTTACAAATAACATTTGAACAAATAAATTAAAAATATGTTAGATTTAATTCATTTCCTAAAATATATATATAAACCCTATCATGCAGTACAGCAATTAGTAGTTTGGTCCACCCACTGAGTTTTTTACTTTGCTTATTTTCTTTTTCCCTTGTGTAGGAGTTGTTACTAATGGATTTTTAATTAAAATTATTTTTTCAACTTTTTTCCTCATGATGCTTTATGGCAATCATAGGTTGTATAAAGCTTGCCCTCTTTTCCTTTATTTTTGTTCAAGTCATCTGAAGATCATGTGTGCATGAAACTCAGTCATGACTAGATTTAACATTGGTAACCATTTTTTGCTCAATCTAGGTCACCTAGTCTTTGAACACTTTACTGAGTGGGTAAGTTGGTTTCAGGCTTCTTTTTTCAGTTTTGTTGTCTTTATTGGAGAGTGTATCTGGATAAGAGTTTAGGTTTTGGCAAGCCATTCATTGGTTCTATCAACAGTTTTTGTTTTGCTTTAATAAATGTATGGTTAACAAACGTTTTTTTTTTCTTTTCTGAATAATTTTGTTTATATTTATCCACCTGGATTTAGTAATTAATTCACCAGGAAATAGAAACATTCAAAGGAGCAAACATTCAAGTCTAAGCATTTTTTTAATTGTGTATTCACTGCTTTTTAAATAAGGACATTGTAATGACAGTAACAATTACATTCAATCTAAATGTATCTGTGTTTATTTTTATTTGTATTGAGTTTTATGAGTTGAATGTTACACTCTGGTAAAAAATGATACTTCAAGTTTTGATGCTTTCTAAAGTTGTTATATTTGAATTAACTGCTTTTGTTTTCAACCAAGTTTAAGCCAAATTTATCCAATATTTCTTGCTTTTCAGTTTTCAATGAGAATTTGGAATTGTATTTAACAAGTTTAAAATAACTATCATGTCAAGTTATTTGAAAACACATTGCCAATATTAAATGTTGACACATTATTCAATTATTATTTCTTTAGCATTTGGAAATTTGATTGTGATTTAGAAATGAATTTGTGATATTAATATACAGAAAGAAATATGCAGTGTAAGAAGTATTGTGAAGGGTGCTTTACATTGTGATGCAAAGTGTTTTTAATATTTTAGTGACCTGTCTGCTACTAGATGGCATTAACAGAAAATAATACTCTTGAATAATAGTAAGTTAATGAACAATTTAAACTGAATATATTAAGTATTGCATTATGTCTTAGTGTTGTCTTGCATGCCATCTAATGTAACTAGTTGATTTCCTTTTCAACTTTGTATTATGAGAGTCAAATTGATGAGAACAAGATGTGTCTTAAGTTGAGAGTAGAAACAAAAATTCTAGAATTAAGTTCATTGAGTTGTGTCAGATACAACTTTTGAACAAAATAAATACCATCTTATTGAGTAATGGTAAATACAGCTTTTGTTAGATGGTTCTATTTTGAAATATTAGATAAAAAAGAAAATAATTATACTGTCACTTTTTCATGTTCATAAAAAAATTAATTATAGTGTCAAAAATAATTATAATTATCATTAATTCACTCATTCTAAACCAATGAGAATCAATTCCACTTTTCTACTCTACACACACAAACATTTGATTCTTGCTACTAGAGAAGCAATTCGCACGAACAGGTCATTAACTCAAGCATCAACAAAAACTTTATCTTCTTTTCCTTTTTCAGGCCATAATTGTAATATTTGTCTCTTAATACTCAACAAAGTTTCAGATACTTGTCTTGTTTTAACTAAATTATCTGGACACTCATTCATGAAAAAAACATACAAGAAAGATTGCATGTTCTTGGCTTATTTTTTATCTTATCCTTCAATTAAGATGTATATCTGATTTACATTTGACTCCAAACGCACAATTTTTTCAATATTACTGTTTCTCATTTCTCCAAGATCACATAAGAACCATATAATAACTAAGACTTGTTTTGTTATTTTCATGTTTGCTGTTCCTCATTTTTTGAGTATTTTTGTATATATAAATGTGAGGGATCTACGAATATTTACTCAGTTATAATTCCCATACAGACTCAAAGGATAGAATTTATTTAATAAAAGTTCTTTATTTTCTCCTGTGAAAATTTAATTTTAATTATAATGTGTTTTGCATATCATTAGTAAATATCACATTAAATATTTTAGATGTGAAATATATGTGTGTGTGTGTAAAAATATTACAAGCACTATTCTTTTCTGCTGCTACAGTTTTCACAATTAAAGGTTTCCTCAGGCAGTAAAAATAGAAACCTTAAGTAGTAGAAACCATGGTAGCAAAAAAGGTTAGTTTTTGTAATTTAAAAAAGATTAACTAGCTCTACACTTGCACATGTTTTTTTTTTATTTTTTATTTTTTGTTTTTAATTTCAACATTCCCTGGACAAGGTAAACTTGTCTGTAAAAAGTTTTCATTTATTTATATATATATATATATATATATATATATATATATATACATAAATTTTTAAATTTTTAAATTCTAAATTTTAAATTTTTTAAATTTTTAAATTCTAAATTTTTCTATAATTTTTTTAATATTTTAAAAAAATTTTTAATTTTAATTTTAATTTTTTTTTTTTTTATGTATATGTGTATGTTTGTGTGTGGATGTGCATATTTGTATATATATGTATATATATGTATATATGTATTTAAGTATGTGGGCTATATGTAATTTTGAAAAAAATTTTTAGCTATTTAAATGCTCCTTTTCATAATATTCATTAATATGTATGTGTGTGAGTGCATATGGAATATATATATATATATATATATATGTGCATGTGTGTGTGTGTGTATATGTGTGCATGTATGTGTACACATGTATATTATGTGTATATGAATTTTTTGTATATAGGTGTGTACACACATATATGTGTGTATACGCATGTATATGTATATAAGTGTGTAATAAATTGAATGTATGTGTGTGTATGTCTATGTATATATGTATTCTTATTCGTAGAATTGTGTGTGTATATATATGTATGTATGTGTGTACTTCTATAGGTATGTATATAATAATTGTAATTAATTTTTTTTTTTTTTTTACCTAGTGTTGTCTTTATTTAGTTTAATTTCAAATGACCTAATTTTTTAAAAAATAATTTTATTTTAAATCCTATATCTTTTTATTCCCTTTTATTAATAATTATGCCTTTTTAAGTAAAGGCCTTTTTCTAATACTTCAACGTTTTGGGGAAATTAGGTTTTTGAATTTGTCCAGCGTCTGTAATATTTAAAAAAATTTTTTTCTTTAGTTTCTTTCTTTTTCCCTCCCTTCCTTCTTTTATCTCTCTTACCACCTTTTTTCCGTGTTGCTTAAACTTACGTCGATTTAACACGGCTGTCTGTTAATTTTTAGTTACATTCTCCCTTTTTTTTGCGAACCCAGACGATGTCAATTTTTTTTCTTTTCTTATTTATTTGATTTTATCCTATCTTTTTCTTTTTCTTTTTCATTTTCTTTTTCTTTTTCTTTCCCTTTATTTTCATTTTTATTTTATTTTATTTTATTTTATTATTTATTTTTTAATTTCTTTGCAATCTATTTAAAAAGGGAAAGTAGACTAATTTTTCTCCAGTTTCTGAAAGGTTTTTTCTGTTGCTGAGGTGATGTGTCGTCCCCCGTGGGGATCTTCATATCGAAATGGCCATTCAACATCTTTGAATTAATCCTTTTTTAATATATATATATATATATATATATATATATATGCGCAATTGCTCTGCCATTATGTATTGCTTAATTTCTGCTTTAGACAACTTGTCATCTAACAAAAGCTTGAGATTGCCAACATCAACTGCAAGTTGAATTGTCTTATCAAGGTTCATCCCCCACTTGTTCTGTACAGAGTTGAAAGGTGTGCCATGGTTGGCAGAAAGTTATATTTTGTATATGTATGCATGATGGTTGGTTGGGTGAAGTGTGCTTCATTTGCAGCTCTCTTCTTTGACACTAGTTCTGGGACTTTTGGTCATTTTCAGTGACCCAATCCAATTCTTATTTGAGGTGCATTCTAGAACTTGTAAAAAGCTTTATAAAATGGTAGATTATAGATTATGGTTATTCTATGTCTTGAGTTACTTTGTACTGCCATACTCCACTTCACACTAGATCTCTTTCTGGTTCCTGACTCATCAAAACTTGTTAGCTGGGTGTAAATGCTAAGAAAATAAAAATAAAAAAGTTGCTCTCCAAGGAACTCCAAGAATCACACTCAACTTATGAAACAAATCTCTTCCCCACAAAATCTAAAATACTATATGAAAAAAATCAACCATTAATATTGCCACTAATTTAAAAAGGCATGGCAAAAATGCTGAGTCGTGATCCATGCTATCTGCTTTTAAGAACATCCTATGTAACATTGTCTGCAGTTGTGATGAACAGGCCAGCCGTCAATGTCACTACCAGTGACCTTAGTAAACTAACCTTACCTTACACAGGCATCACAGGCCCTGCTAACTCTCTCCATCTTCAAAGTCCCTTTCCTTGCCCACAAAGAGACATTACAACTTGATCTTCTATATCAGCAATACAAAGAATTTTACTTGAACAATTCTTCTATTTTCTTTTCATTGCAGTGAGGTTTGTTCTCTTATGCTACCATATTAACTTTGTAAACAGCACTTTTAATATAATTCTATTAAAAGTCATTGTGATCTTTCTGTTGGGCATTAGTTCTGCTGATTCCTTCACCTTGGGTTTTTGAATTAGGAATTTGTCTATAAGAACTGATGGAATTTTTTCATGTCTCCTCCCTTCTGATTTTTTTAAAAACTCACTTGAATGTCTTCATCAAAATTTCTACTTGAACCTTTGACCTTGTGTGTACTATTGTGCTCAATCAATTCCATATTTACAAAAATATTCAGATTCAAAGTGAACTGGATTTTTATTTGAAACTGATATCTCATATGAGAATCTCCATAAATAAGCTATAGTTATAAACTAAGTTGCTCTTTGCACTTCAAAATTCCAGGCCATTTCAAAAAGCTGTCTACAACTATTTTGTAATAGAATAAGTTTATTGGTCTGCTATAGTCTAAATATAATCTAGACTATATTTGGCATTGACTAAATTTTTATAGTTGGCAAATTTGCAGATTCTGTATAGTTTTAGCATTATTTGCCTAAGCTTTCAATATAATGGTCCATTCTTGAACAATACACATTTCTTCTGCAAGATTTCATTCTCAATATTTCAGGATGAGCATTATGAATTTTTTTTAAAATTTGACCTTGAAGAGTTACTGAGATTTCAATATGCTCTGTGTATACTAAGCAATTATGCAGGTGAAAAATGAATATTTTTTGTGAAAAATGAATATTTTTTCCTTTACCAAAAATTTTCTGTAACTTTTTTCTGTCTTTCCATCTGAATTTTATGTTTTATAACTTTTTGAATAGTTTAGATTCTATTTTATTCAGTGTCACTGGTAGCTCTCTTATTGTGTTGCACAAAATATTTTTATTTACATTTTGGAATTTATTGAAGTTAATTATTGTGATTTTCAGTGACTCTTTATATTTTGGAATTAATTTAGATAAACTTTCAGCATGTTCATTTTCTTTATGGAAGATATTCAATTTTATAATTATGACCCAATTTTATGACTGCCTACTGTTCTAATATTAACTGTATGAATTGGAATTCTTTTTTTGAAGCAAATATTTCATAAGTGGTTTAGGATTAGTTTGCAAAGAAATCCCCTATGCTACATTTAGTGAATTTTTTACTGCAAAAAATTATTAATTCTTTTCTATTTAGCACTTTGTAAATTAAAATGTTTTTGAAATACATTCTAGCTTTCATTTTTCTGTTTTTTAAGTTATGCCATATAACTGCTCCAATACCATATTTACTAGCACCAGTGGCAACTATTATTCTAAATTAGGATCAAAACATACTCGTGTCAGTTCTGAAATTTATGTTTTGTAATATCTTCAAATGACTTTTTTAAAAAATAGTGTTCACCTTATAAGAGTTGCTCAAGGCAGCAGTGTTAACTATGCCCCTAAGGATTGAACTTTTATTCCTTGGTTAAAAAATATTATTTAATTACCCTGTCCCACCTGCTAATTAAAATGAGTCCACTCTTTTCCATGAGAACTTCTCACAGATTTTCATTTGCCTCTGGAATCTTTGCTGAACAATTCCTCAGGTTAAATACTTATTGTAGTAGAGTGTAGTTTAGTAAAAGAAAAAATGGCTATCAATAATACATTTTTGCCTCACCAGAGTTTGGGTAAAGAAAATAAAATTCTGGAGAATGGCTAAAAATGTTGATGCCAATAAAATAGCTCCAACTGTGTTTTTGAGTGGTGAATCAGTGCTAGAAATAGACCCTGATAAATACAGAGAAAGGAATGAAATTATTATATGAAAAGTTTGACTTCCTATTCAAGGTGTACTAATCATGCAGCTCTCATGTCATGTAGAGATTTTGAAAAGGCCATAAAATATGACCATCGGTGATTTTAATATAGAATTTGATTGGATGGTTCAGTAACTCAATGAACATAAAATTAAGTTACTTAATTTTGTATTAGCTTTATAAAGCCCTGAAGAAAACCAATCTTGGAGGAGACAATGAAAAAAATCTAATACTGTTCTGGATTTTAAAGATTATAGTCTGTCCTTGTTTGTCAAAAGTTGCAACATCATTGCACTAATTCTGAGCATTATTATATCACTATTTAAGTTATGAAATAAGTAATGGGATATCATCTCTAAAAGACAAAAAGGTGGAGAGTATGTCAGTGTTAAATAAGTCAACTAGAAAAAGCTATGAAAATATCCTCTAGATTGTTGATACCTAACTTAGGAAAGCTTAGTAGAATGAAAGTGGTAGCATATTGTGATGCAACATTTGCTGGACTTAGCAATGGAGGATCTGAAGCAGGGTCCATTATCTTTCTGGTAAGTAACAATGATAATTATGTTTCTATTTCTTTGTAGTCTCACAGAAAATAGTTGTGAAAAGTACACAGGCAGTGGAGATGCTTTCTGTGATTGATACTATGGAACAATGTGCATTTTACAGAAAATGCCTTCTAAAACTTTTATATATTGAAGACATGCTGAAAAATCTTCCGTTAATATGTAAAACCAACAATGCTGCCCAAAATGATTCTGCTCACTTGTCTGCTCAAATATTGGATAAGAGATTCAGAATTTAAAATCATTCACAAATATTGAAACAAAGGGTAATATGTAAACTTGAATCAGTTTTCAACTCAAGCCAAATTGAAGAGGACCTGACTAAGAGAGGAGCCTCGTTTAACAAGAAACTGGATCATGTATATGAGCCCAGAATCTCTCTTCCATCAAAAAACTATATTGATATGGAAACTGCTACTATTGTGAACATGAAAAGAGAAAAGGTGGGAACTGTTAACTATGCTCTCAAGAATTGAACTCTATTCCTTGTCCAACCTGCTAATTATAAATGAGCCAACCCTTTTCCATAGGAACTTCTAGCAATTTTAGAAGAGAAAAAATTCATTTGCTTCTAAAATCTATCCCGGAAATTTTCACAAGTTAAACAAAGTAAAAAGTAAGAGGCATAATTTATGAGGATATGTGGGGAAGATAACGGCTAACCCTCAACATAAACATGTTAAAGTTGTAGTGATTGGGAAAGCATTTTCTTGGGAGTCTGTTTCATAAAGTACTGGTTTTGTTCAAGTGAAACTTACATTTCACCAATGGAATATAAGTTCAAGTGCTAGATTGTGAGCAAGGTCTCACAATTTAATAATAAAATTGCTAGTTGTAATTAAATTTTATGCTAATACTTTCTCCTCCCACACTTTTTGTTTGTGAAACTCTGTCGCGGCCATAAACAGCCGCCCCTAAAAAGAAATGACTATAACAGCAGCAGCAGCTAGTAGCCTTTCTCAGACCTTCACAAACATTGGCGAATTTTTAAGACCCACCGTAAAGAAAATCCAACTACACGTGCAAGCCTAAAACTGTCATAATATGCATTGAATTAGGCTGCGCTCCCCAAAACACCAAATGACATGGGGAACAATTATTATTTAGCGGTTTTCTACTCCTACTGATCTGGGAGTAGTTTACTGAACACGTTCACTTACCACCAGCCTCATTTTGCCCCAAAATTTCGGAGTTATCCCGTTATAACACCCCGCGCTTTTGGCCCTGATCCTGCCTCCCAGTGCTCACATCAGCCATCAAAGTCTCAATACCCACTTCTAGCATTGATCCTGCTTTCCAGCAGTAGATCAGCCATCGAGGCTGCTACACCCACTTCTGGCATTGATCCTGCTTCTCGGCAGTAGATCAGCCATCGCGGCCGCTACACCCGCTTCTGGCATTGATCCTGCTTTCCGGCAATAGATCAGCCATCAAGGCCGCTACACCCGCTTCTGGCATTGATCCTGCTTCCCAGCAGTTGATCAGCCATCGAAGCCGCCACATCAGCTTCAGGTTCTGATCCTGCTTCGGCAGTTGAATCGGCCACTCGGAGTCGCAGCCGTGATGACCCTACTTCGACTGGCCCTGTTTAGGGATTCTACCACCATAATGTAACCTCTCAGTACAGTCTCGCTTTCTGTGCAGACCCTTAACTCGACTCGGCTCTGTTTAGGGACTCCGCCTCTTATCAAGTATCTTCCACTGGCACGAGCTCACTTCCACGCTCGCCACTTCAACCTAGACCCGAAGACAGAACGTCCCGAATCAGCCAGGCAACTCATCCAGTATCTCCATTCAACCAGCTACCACTGTGAATGCCCCATCTTGACCTGGCACTGGACGAGGTCTCAACGTTCGTCGCACCAACTCCATAGAGGCTACTACCCTTCGGACCTGGAGCAAACCTGAGCTACATCCTGTACCAACTTACGTCAATAAAAACCAAGGTTGTTATTGTTTTAACTCTGCCTTTGTCTCCTCATTGTGTTGGCTGTTTCACACTTATCAAGAATTCAAGTTTGCAGGATTGACTTCCTCCAATAACCCTGCTACAACTCTCCTCTGTCTTCCTACTTTCCTGTCAAGTATGACCTTCAAAAACTTAAATGTCCTTGAATCCTGTCTTTTTATTGTCTGCTCAGGTTCTTTCACTCTCAGTAACAGCTTAGCAGGTTTTATCAATTTGTTTCAAGGGAAATGATTGAAAAACATTAAATGGTGCTCTCAATTTATGTATGTTCAGTACATTTAAATTTTAGTAAAGAGTAAGATAATGAAATGACTTTAGTATATAAATATTTATGGGAGTTGCTATATTTTATGGCTTTCTGTGTTTGATTTACATCCAGTTTAGTCAATAATCTGACCAAAATATTTCATAATTATTTAGGTATAAATATTTCATGTTTTTTCGCACTAATTTGTTGAAAAATAGCTGGGGGATCTTTTTGCCCAAAAATCTTAGATGTATATTAATTGTTAATGATTGCTTCTTTGTTTTCATCAACTTCTACTTAAAGATATGCATCCAACAAATTAATTTTAAAAAGCTTCACCTTCATTTAATTTGGTAGATACTTTGATGTTAGAAGAGGACAGGTATTGAAGTATTCATTAGCCAGATATTAAACACACGACTCTTTGGGTCTCTTTTATCCATTGGGCCATCTGTCCTCAAGGACACATGGCCAGGTGGATAAAAGCCTGGCTACAGCAGTGGGGAACAAACAACTTACAGAGTTGAGTTAAAGGGAGATAACTAAGATATGCATGGCTCATGAAACAAGAACAGTATACCCCAGCAATCGAAATGAAAGGTTCATTTCAAAATTTCAATCACCTGAAAAAGACCAAAGCACACAACGGCCAAAACATTGTGAATATGGCAATAAAAATGAGGACAACAGCCAAAAAAATGTGAATAATGTATAAAGCAAAACTTTAGTTCTGCTGCATTTACTTAGTTCTTTTGAAAAACAAAATCTTTTCATACTTATGCTTTAAGTTTTTTCATGTATAAATCAGTTTTATTTGAGGGGGAATTTTACTGATTTACAAATGGAACAAATTGATTCATCTTATAAGAATATTTGTAGTTAGTCCATCACTAACAAATTTAAGGAGTTTCCTTTAACCGTACAAGCATTTTCTTTTGAAGTTTTTGCTCTAAAGAAGAAACCAGACACAATTTTTCCTTTCATATTAAGTTTTGTTTCAGAAGCACCGCATGCTTCATTTTTTTTACTTCCAGGTGTGTCTGTTTTTTTTTTATTTTCTGATGTCATCATAGTATCTTACCCATGTCTAGCTGATATTTACTGGGATTAGGTTCATGTTTTTCAAAAAATTATTTTATTTTTAACTGTATCACTCCATACAATGCAGTAGAACCATTAAGATACAAGAGGTTACTTAGTGTGAAACAATAAGAAAAAAAGAGAATCATTATTAAGGAACAATAACAATAGAAGAATAACCAAAAAGATGGTAGATAACAATTGAAATTGCATTTAAAATTTTGAAGATCATAGTTGGTTGGAAAGCATGAAGGTGGAAGAGAGTTCCACTAATGAGAATTAACAAAGAAAAGAAGTTGTTAGCATAGAATTTATGGTTGCATCTCGCAAATTCAACATTGGATTGATGAGAACTTGTTGACAATCTAGTACTGTGCTTAAAGAGTTATTGTGAGGTGTTAGCTATGGAAGATGTAACGACACCCGTGTATAATCCGAGGTCAAATGGGCAGGCAGAAAGGTTTGTCAATACATTCAAAAGAGCAATGAGAAAAGCGGATGGAATCAACACTGATAAAAATATTCAAACTTTACACCCAATCACAATATCAATTGTAATTTATCACCTACGGAGGTAATGTATGCAAAAGCGATTAGATCAATCTTTGATAAGCTATTACCAAAGGAAAGGAAAAAGACCCTGAAAAAACCAAACTCAGATACAAAATATTTCAAAGAAGGCGATAAAGTTTTCTTTAAAAATTATTGGTCAGGAAAGTGTTTGTGGGAAGACGAATAGTAAGTCGGAGAATCGGTAAGTTGATCTATATAGTGCAAGAACAGAAGTTTGTCTGCAAAAGACACCTAAACCAGTTAAGATCCTGATTCATGGAAACCATCAATAAGGAATATGAGATACCAATGGAGGTAGTATATGATACGTTTGAAATTAAACCACCCATGAATGTGGAAGTACCGATGGAGGTAACTAATGATTCTCCTGAAAGTGAGGAAACAAGGAGAAGTAAGAGAAAAAGAAAGAAAACAAAACACCTATGCCCAGATCCTAAAAGAAAAAAATATTGAGCAAAATGCCACAAAGAATTTACCTCAGGGGGAGGTGTTGTAGAGGAACAGCCTATCCTACATCGTAATGGATATGGTTTAGTCTATAAAAGACTGTGACTAGACGGGAGCATATGTCACTAGACGGACGCATACGTTATATGCGGAGACATTTTCTACTTGATCGTTATTCCTGTTACTATTCGTTGATTGTTCTTGTATGTCTATTGGTTTATTGTACTGTTGTATAAAAATCACTTCTAATCTATCTTCAGTGTTAAGTATTATTCTTACACTATTCTTTTCCCTGATATTCCTTCCTGGGATATATCAGTGACCAGAGCTACTTTTAGTTTTACTCTATTTTGATTTAATGCCATTGACAGTTTTTTGAATAAATGTATCATATTTAGAATAGTTACAATGTCTTCTGGAATTCTTGCTGTTGCTGAATAGTTAACTTCACCTCTTCCATAGTGTATTATGCCAACAGAATTTTTTTTGTGTGTGTGTGAATTTGAATTTTCTGTCACCACTGTATATTAGCCAAGAAAAAAAACATTTTCTTTTTTCATGTGAGTTAGAATCCTTGTTGCCATTGCTGTCTTTATTGCATCGATCAAAAATAACACACTCGACAAATATAATGTTCCTTGAAGTCAATATAACATTGCTGAAATCTGTAGTAGTATAGGAAGTTCACTTACAGCTAGCAATCTTGTAGCTGTCTTATAAATGTCTTGTAGCAGTATTCTATAACAATTTACGACATTAGTATTATATCATTTGAATAAGTCCCTGTCACAATCTCTACAACAATTTTGGAATCATTAGAATTAGAGTAGATTAGGGCCACTATTATTTTGTCAAAAAGAGATAGAGTAATAAGCAATTAATTAGAAGAGTCAGACTGTACATCTGAGTTTTAAAAACCAGAATAACAAATGAGGATTTCCAGTAAATCAGGAAAGCAAGTGGCACCAAGCCATTTATGATATCATTTAGAGAGAACAGTTTGGGATCAGATTTTATTTTTTAAGGATTATTACAGGGATGCCATTGGATTCAAATTCTTTGTTGGGATGCAGATTGGAAATGATAGAAGAAACCATGGAAAGAGTTATATGCATATCACTTAACAGAGACTCAGTTCTTAGTGGAAAGTTAGGCAAAGGTACCCGAGACTCATCCAGGGTAGAGTTTGAAGAAAATTTATGGGAAAAACATTCTGAATTATCATCAGAAGATGTTAATACCTCAAATTCAGTAAAGAGAGGAGGAATAGAAAATACTATTACAGAGATGCCCAAAATTGTTAGAAGCTATATAGTGACTCATTCTATCAGCAAAGAAAGACTTGCTCCACCAAGGGCACATTTATATTTATTACATGCAGCCATAAATAGGTGTCTCTTGATATCACACAGGATTTCTGTGTGGACCCTAGAGAATATATGAATTTCAACTGGAGTCATTGAAATTATTTTTTACTATTGATGTATGTTTTTCTTTTGCTATGCAGAAACTTTATCAGCATCCAGTTTTTTCACTATTAAAATATCTTCAGTCCTTAAGAGACTAATATTTTTTTAAAATAAACAGTTACATCTTTAACAAGGATTAGATGCTATTTTTTATAATTATTTTTGCATTGTAAGACTTGATTTTATGCATATTTAATGGAGTTTCAATTTTCTCTATTTGTTTAGTGTCATTTTTTAGATTTAATAATCTTTGATTTTCTTTTACAGCTAACTTTGTTTGTGTTGGTCCTTTTCAAGCGTCATTGTCAACAGCTTCCAGCCCTATACAACATGCTTAAATGTGCCATTTGTTAACTTTCAACTTGAACCTTGCATTCTAAATTCTCAGATGTATGTTTTATCATTTTCAAATATAAATTGATTTTAATAAAGGTGGGAACTTTACTGAATTAAAAGTAGAACTAACTGATCTTATGAGGCAACTATTTATAGCCAGCCAGCCAGCCAGCCCACCCCACAAGTTTTTATTTATATGAGTACATTTCAGGAAGAAGTAAGGATGTATAAGTAAGAGTTCATTTTACTCTACAACACTTGATTTTCCAATTCTGTGTTTTCTGAAGACACCTCTTTATCTTCCATCATATCATCAAGTCTGGTGTTTGGAGTTACTTAGCAGGAAACTTTTAGCTATTGTTAGGACATTATTTAGAAGTGTGTGTTGGATTCATCTTTCTCTGTCAAGTCCACCAAAACTGTTTGAAAATACATAGTAAAAATATTCTATCTTAACTTGTATTTCTTGAGGAACATGATAATTTGGGGTGTTAGAACTTGATCTTTATGGATGTATGAATTTAGTTCATTCTATTTCTTTTTTAATACTAGAATAAATTTATTTGTAAATCCATGGCAGTATTTCTCTTGAAATATTTAATCTGAATTTAGTGATTTAGTTGTTGATTTTGATTAAATGTGATGGGTACCAACTTTTCACCCATAGCTGCTATGTTGCTGAACTTTTACTCTTTTCTGAATTTAGTTGCATATTTAAACTCTGTCAGTTGTTTTGATAATCAGAAATCATATATGTTAAAACTGCATGAAAATGCAATATAAGATTAAATATTTCAGATAATCATAGAGGCAGTAAGCATATAATTGCTCTTGGCAAATACATGATATGAGAATCAGATGCTGAAGCATAGACAGAATGGGTTTTCCTTTACTAAAAATAGGATGATAGAATTTTGAGCTGTTGAGGCTGCTGACATTTCATTGATATAGATTCATACCATTTTATTAACTGTAAAACCAAAACTTTTTTCAGCATTTATTCAAAGATTCCTTTGTGCTCTATGAAATTGGAGATTTTTGATAAATAGTAGTTAATGTTATTATCTAGTTTCAATTATATATTGAACTTTTGACTTTACAGCTTCTGCTTAAATCTTACTGCAGGGAATATAATAGAAATGCTATTATCGAGCTTAGAATAAATGTTCTTTGGTACCACAATATTCAAAATGAATTACAGTGAATGAAACAATTCTCAAAAAGATTGGAGACTAAACTTCTAAGACTTCAATCTCAGTTTTTGTTTTCTGACAAGGTTCAGTGGTCAAATTCTCAGCTTTCAGCTCAGCTACAATAAAGTTAATAGGCTTCACTAGTTTAAATTCAGTTAACAGGGTGCCTCAAGGGACTAAATATCTCTTTCATGCAATTAGTCTTGAAGATTGAAATAAGTATATTTTGAATTAGTTCAACCTCATCAAAATAAGATTCTAACATTTTTATAATAATTGTTCTCTAAATACAAGGCTCATCAGTCACTCAAAATAGTTATTGAACATGATTTGTTCCACTGTACATGGCATATCAGTTCTTAGCTGTAATGGTCGGGTCTGATAGAGCTAAGGGATTGAACTTGTCAGAATATTTGCCATGGTGATAACGAACATTGAGTGGCTTATAATGTTAGTCTGTGAGATGGGAACTGTAGAGTGAAAAATAATTCATCTTCCACAAGGCCACAAAGATGCTTCTGAACTCTATCAGAGCCAAAAAGACTAATAGTCAGTTCAAAGGAGAGATCAGCTGATAGTCCATAGCCATCTATATTTTTGGAGGTGCACCTATACACTGTTATATAATTTTCATAGATATTTGCTAGAATATGTACTTAGGCTTGTCACTAATAGAGAGCAGAAACAAGATACTGTAGAGATCTTTTAGAAATGCTTCCCTTGATCATATGGGTTTCAGAAATTTATCAACAAAAATCTAATGGATCTAATTAATTGGAATGACTTGATAAATCAGAAAAGGTATTCTATAGATTCTGTTGCTTGTGTAGCAACCTTCTATGTCACACAGACTGTCAAAGTCCTTTGATATATCTAAGACACTCATCTTCATGATGAATTTGTGATCTCGTGCTTCACTGATTCTGTGTGTGAGGATAGTCAGAACACCAGCAGTGAACTGATAATACCTAAGTCTATACTGTTTGTCACTTAGTAGGTTGTTCCTGGTTAGGTAACCAATAGCCTTCTTGTTGATCAAAGAGTTTGCTGATAACACTCGGGAGACTGATGGATTGATATTGGGATAGGGGAGGACCACTGATCAACATTCTTGAAAACAGAGCATACAACTGACACCTTTTCATAGACTTAAGGAACCATTTCCCATCTTTTAGACTAAGACTGGTGAAAGCTTTGTGCTAATGTTCTTTAGAACAATCTCCAGAATGTTATCTAAACCAGTAGCTTTCTTAGAGTTAAGGTTTTTAATGAAACTGGATACTTCTCATGCTATGATAGAATTATTACAAAGTTTTATATAAAGCATAACATATCTGTTGTCTGTTAAAATCATGCTAGATTGAGACAACAAGTGTACAGCTATTTACAGTTCTTCTCAAGTAGTGAAACATTCATTTGTGTGATTTCTCATGAATGGCAGTGCATTACTTACTCTTTATGCATTGAAGGGCCTGTGAAAGAACAGTTTTTCAGGCTGAATCCTTTAAACCTTGTGTCCATAAGGCTAATATTGTCTTTCAGATGATACCGTTTTTACGTCTCTACTTAGATATTTGGTCAAATAACTGTTTGCTATGCCATTTTATATAAAAAAGTATCCACCTCTTCAAAAAAAATGCTTGGCCTTGATCTCAGTGAATATATAGAAAAATGCAAAACGTTTTTTGGAATATGTTCTCACAATAAAGTAAGACAAAAGAAAACTTACAGTATTCATATCAATTATACTTAACATGTATTGGTTCCTACTTGATGTCTACAAGGAGACCTTAAGGTCAATATTCACTCTTTTGGAAAGTTGTATCTTTGATTTGATACCTTGGATTTTGAGGCAGAAAAATCATGGCTTCATTTCAGCATGCACATGGTAAATTGCAGTTATCCTTTTAATCTCCTTGATGGCAACGAGCAATTTTTTTCTTTGCATTTAATGAGCCATGTTACACAGGAATGGCATTATGAATAATATGATTCTGGCAATCATATTGCCAGAATCATATTGAGCTTGCACCTAAGAAATCTATAACATTTGTCAGCAGCGTCATTTTGTTTGTGTAGATGATAAAATATATCATAAGCATGACATGCCAGCAGTATTGCAAACTGTTCATTCTTTTTTACCCCAAATTATATCTGTTTTCTATCAATTGAATATTGGTCAGTAATCATTTGGAAGTACTTGCCTGTATAGTAATGTCTCCAGGTATCCAATGATTTTGACATTTGCATATACTTGCTTTTCAATAGCAGAATACTTATTGTTTTCTAATGTTTTAGAAAAAATGCAACTTGCCTACTATTTTGACTAAAGGGAGATAACAGTAGCATACTCTTAAAGAGATAAGGAATTATCATTGGTCACTGAGGTAGGCATGTTAGCAACCTATCATTTTATACTATTAAAGGCTTGCAGTAAATAAACCCCAAGAGGGAACACTTTGGATGGATATTCTGTAAAAATGTCTTTATTCACCTTGAACAATACAAGAATATTCAAACAACTTTCTGTAGAGAAGGCTTAACTGTTGGAGCAGGTATATCAATTAATGGCTGTAAGTATTAGGATTAATATTGTCATTAGTGATAGTATATTGCAAGAAGAATGGACATTTGGCTATGTGTACATTGTCATTAGGTCTCAAGTTAGATATCAATTTCTATGAATTTGTGCAAATTCATATTCTGAGAGCATTAGTATCCACAAAAGTATCATTTATATTTTAATCTTTAATGATTTGATAAAAATATCTTTGGAAAGCTACTATGCCATTTGAAATGCCAAACAGAATGTAATATAATTGATATTGTCCAATGCTAGCTTCAAATGTTGTATAAAGCTTATGTTCTTTTCTTGGAGTTTGAAGGTAAATTGCATAAGTTCACTGGACTAAACACATTATATTGAGATATATTCTTCATTAACACATTGATTTTAGGTAATGGATGCATGATGTTCATTCAACAGGGTAAAGTAGTTTACCATTTGAAAATAGTCAATAATCACTCTATTTTTTTTTTACTGCCAGTAACTAATCATCTTCATAGTCTTCATCTTGACTCAATAGTACCTTCTCACGACTGCTTTACCTCTGAATACATGAAATGAGTGTTAGACTTTGAATATCATCTCAACTTTATACCCACAGCTACTGACCTTCAATCAGGAGAAATATTGTTGAATAATGAAGAATATGAGCCTCTCATGAAGGTTGAACTATACACAGGAATAGCACCATAATGAATATTCTGGTTCAAAATATTGTGCCCTATTTTTTTTAATCATTTTACCTCAAGCAAGGCAATAGTCACTCAGATGCAATTGGTTACTGATGGTGAGATAATATGAGAAAAATACTATTAAGGAAAATGAACAATAAATTAACAAGAATTATGAAGACAAAATTTGACTGAGAAGCAAGAAGCTGGAAGAGTGTTCCACTGGTAAAAAGTGCAATAGAAAAATCTGTTAGCATAGAACTTACTTACATTTAGCCATTTAAACCATAAAATGATGAGACTTTCCAAAAAATCTAGTATTGTGCTTAAATTTATAAAGTCTAGGTACCACAGAGAAAAGTTCATCAGAACAATTACCAGAGAAAAGGCAGAGAGAAGCTACATTATGGAGGTGGAAGATGACTTGAAGCTGAGATGCCAGATCACTGTAACACTGCAGGTTCTTTTATCAAGAATCTCTAAAGGAACACAAGACCATGCATGCCAGCAATATTCTAAACATGGACAAATGGTAAACTTATAAAAAGTAAGAAAGATTCTGGGGAGAAAAATTGTCCAGCTTAAGACAGTTAACCAACTTTCCTAGTTACAGACTTGGCAACTGATTCAATATAATCTTTTCACCTAATATAAGTGGAAAACATTAGTTAGATAAGGTGCAATGAGTTGCTTCTCTGGAGGTTAGCATCAGCCAAGCAGATAGGAGAAAAAGGGTTCTTTTATACACTTAAAAGAAAGCTGTTACATTTGGGAGGTGTTAAAATTAACAAGCCATTTCTTGCCCTAGATCAAAACATATTGTAAGTCATTTATTGAAATCAGCTGCTGATTTAACATTATAAAACCAATCAGACTTACTATTGAGATAGGAGTAAATAGTGGTATCATCAGCGTAAGTGCCAAATTGAGTAATGATGTCATCAGAAAGGTCATTTATGAAAATTAGGAAAAAGGTAAGTTGAAGAATAGAGCCGTTAGGAACACCTGCATTAATGCAAAAAGATATAGAATAGTGGGCATTCAGGATAACTTTCATTTTACAATTTCATTAGAATGAAAGAACCAGTTCAATAGTTTGTCTAGAAATGCCATAAACTTTCAGTATGTTGAACCCTGTCAAATGTCTTTGAAGCATCCAAAGCAACAGACAGAACTTCATCATTCTTATCTAAAACTTGATGACTCTCCCAGCAATAATTAAGACATCAGCAATTGACCTTTTTCTTCTTCATGTGCTGTGTCCCTTCAGGACATATGCGATCATAGACCTCCACTTGGCTCTGTCTCTTGTTGCTTTCAATATTTTTTCTCTTGGTATCTCTTCTAAACCTCACTCCACCATCCATTTGCTCAGACTTAACAAGTACATCTCACGCTGCATTCCTCTGCCTCTCCTTCTCTTTATTTGACCTGTGAGTATTAAATTCTCCAGGCTCTACCTTCCTCATTATGTGTCCCAGGAACCTCATTTGTCTCTTCCTGACATTAAGGATGAGTTTTCTTCTTGTTTGCATCCTTTCCAACACCACATCATTGCACATGTGCTCTGTCCATGGTATCCTCAGCATCCTTCTGTAAAACCACATTTCTGCTGCCTCATCCTTCATGTGATCATCCAACTTTCACTTTCATACAGAAGGACAGATACCACATAGCAATTCAGCTTTCTTTTCTTTGTTTTTAATGAGATTCTTCTGTCTTTCAGAGAAACAAAAACCATATTGCTTATCTGAAAGAAGATCCAATGAGACAAGAAGCCTCTAGTACTTTGCCAAAACAAAGTATAGAACAGTTCACTTGAGTTCTGAGTTCTTAAAGACTGGAACTAAGGAAGAGAATTTTCAACAAGATACAGAAAGTCCTTTATTATACAGTTTAGAGATAATAAGAATTATTCTAAGAGTACATACTTTTTAAGGACTATTACAGAGATACCATCAACTCCACATCCTTTGTGAGGATCAACTTTAGAGAGTTATATACATATCACTCAATAGAGACTTAGTTCTAAATGGAAAGTCAAAGATACTTCAGATGAGTTAAGAATAGAATTTGAAGTTAATTTATGATCAAAACATTTTGCTTATAGTGTCATTGTAAAAAAATCCTCTAATACAGTTAGCTGATTTTTGATGTGCATACAAACATTGTATAATATTCACTGTACAGTCATCAATAATTGGAGATTGTAAACTCATAATAGCAATTGAGATAATATTATTGGATAAAAAAGATTTGCTTTCTACATCAGTGAGTGTCTCATAAAATTGGGAGCTATCAGTATTCAATTATTCATCAATTAATTATCCATTCAAGTTGGCTTATAAAACCATTTTTGATAATTTTGAAGGAAAGAAACCAATATAAGAATAGCAGCCATTTTTAATGTAAAATGTCCCACTTGGTTACAGAAGTTACATTTAGAGTTTTTGGCTGGATATCTAATTCTGAGTAGCTTTTGAGACCACAAAAACTATCTAGCTGTTTGACCAGATTTTGACCCTTTTGGTTGTTTGTATTCTTGGGTATGAATTGCTGAGGATACTATTGTATTTAAAGGATAGTTAAGTCAAGTGTATGACTGATTGGTTCTCTACTATTTTTAAGAACTGAGTCTACTGGAAGACAGTTTCTAATTCTAGAGATTTATTTTCTGGCAGTCATTGTCATATATATAGCCAAAGTGGATGCTATTTATGAAGGGGTCTTTCACATGATAATTTCTATATTCTTTGATAGAATGAGTGAATATTGCAGCACAATCAAACAAGTTTCAAACTTTGTTGTAAATACTATTTTTAATGGGATCTTATAACCTGTTTGTAAGCAAGTACCATACAATCATCATTTTCTTTGATTTTATGTAGAATCTTTGTAATGTCTCTACTGATCTCTCATTTATTTGTAAAAAAAAAATTTACAATATATCTAACAAGTCAAATAACTGGTTTTTAATGAACATTAAGAAATTTGTAAATGTTTTCGACCACCAACTCCATTGATAACCAACGTTATGTGTGTCAAGGTCCACATCAACCAAGCAAATTTTTTAAAAATATATTACAAAGAAAAAATTGTAGTGCAAGTTGACAAAGTCCACTTAATTGATCCCACTTGGAGGCTTAACACTATTGGTAAGTCACTAGTTTTAATACAAAGAAATTCAGTTGACTAAGTAATGATGCTCTCAGCTATACACTATGTTTATAGTAGCCATAATATTAATAATGATAGTAATAAACACAAAGTTGTATAACAGTTACTATAATTTAAAGGATTTTACATTTTACTTAATTCCTGTTTTGTTGTAAGCATATTAACAAAGTGGACCTCAATTCTTATCTATCATCTTATGCTCTCTGCTGTAAGATAAATGTTAGGAAATGGTTGTATGACTGTAATCTTAATATCTTTTTTATTCCACCATTTTAGTGCAAGTCTCATTACTCCTCTATTCTTAAAACTTGTTCCTCTCCAGCTGAGAATAGGGTAACGAGTACATAAACAACAATTAGTTTCTATTGTTAAAGTAGAGCCTGATTCAGTAATTTGTTCAAGCCAATATCCTCATCTTCATTGTTATTACCAAACTATTCACACATTGATTGATTATATCATCATCATTTGATTTTTGGCTGCAGCAATACTAGTAGCAGTCTTCTTAATCAGAACTAAGTTGCAAATTATTTTAGAGGCAAGGAAACTGCAAGTCAATTAAGAGAGGACATTAAGAAGTTCATAATGTCTTCCATTTAATTAAACTTTTTTTTACTGACATATTTTATCATTATTTACACAAGTCAATATAAAAATAATACTAGTCTCTGTAGATTACACATGATAAGCAACTTAATAATTGTCCTTCACAAAATGAATGACCATTTTGCTGAATTCAGCACTAAAACAAAATCATTCATTCATTTTGAATTGCAATCTTCCTTTCTAATTTTTCATCATGCTCTTTTTTCAGCATAAGATTTATCTTACCATACTAAACTGCTAAAATTAAATGATTCTAGTGTCTTCCATGTTTCCAAGTTAAAAAATATTAGTGACTTATTAATTAGGGATTGAAGTTATATAACCTTGTTTCTACAATTTTACATTCAAATATTTGAGAATATATAATTTGTTGCAACTAAAAACAGTTTTAATTGTTCTGCAGGATTTATTTAATCTTATTTCCTGTTGCTACTGTAAGTGTAAGTAAAAATAATTTTCTTTTACTAATTATGATATACATACATGTATTTTAAATTGATTTAATCATAAAAAGAATTTATAAAAATCATACTGAATACTGTTTATTGTTGTAGTAGTTGAGCTCAATAGATCAAGTAAGTAAAAGAAAAATTAAAATAATAGAGCACAATCGGTTTGAAATACTTTTTCTATCATTTATCTATGAGAAAATCTCTTGTGGGGGGGTTATTGTATCCTCATAAAACAGTAGCCATCATCAAATAGAAAATAACAGGACTGTTTAACAAACAGAAAAGACAAATTTTTCAATAAGCACAAGACAAAGAAAAGAACAGGGTAAAATAAAATATAAAGCAAGCAAACAATATATATGCAAAGCAAATTAACAGTAATAAAGCAAAGCAACAGTAATATGGCAAAAATTTCACAAACTAGGAATTGGAGTTAACACACAAAAGCAAGTTTGAAGAACTGAATGTAGTGTTCTGACTTCAAGACAAGACAGACTGAGATTGAGTTGGTTAAATCTAAGAACTGGCCTATTTTACTAGCTAGGAAAAAATCTTAGCATGCATTTGTGTGCTTTTGCTTATTCATTTTCCTGACAACCATTCTGTTTCATCTGTGAAATATATTATTATATCACAAATATAATAATGCCTATAGCGGTTGCTATGTTTTTCTTACCCACATTCGGTCCATGTCATTTATTCGTCTGCGATTGGGTAATAAATCACTACTGTTCTTGTATAGGACAATTTAGCAATTGCAGTCACCTTTAATCTTTCGGCTCTGAAGCAGCTCTTTCACAAGTGTGTGGTGATTGGTTAATTTTTAGCCAATCACATATTTTTCTTATGTAAACAAAGTTTGTCACAAGCTTACTGTTTGATCCACTCTCTGTCTTTATAAACGGCAACCTTTGTCTTTCTCTCTACTTATATTTAATGCACACAAACACAGAACTTTGTTTTCTGTCTGAACATTTTCATCAAGAACCTTTGAACTCTGAACTCTTCACCAAAATTTGTATCACTTACAATTACATTCAAAATTATTGTATTTCTTGTTATTTGTTCTTACATGAAAATCTTTCTACCAATTATAACAAACCTTTTCAGCAAAAGAAAAACTTCCTTCATTTTACTTTGGTCAACAAACAGTTAAAGGGGAACAACTCTTTCCTCCTACTCTATGTATACTGCTATTACATGTTTTGTTTGTTTATGGAATATACTTTATTTATATTGGTTACAAATTGGAGTTGTCTTTATTTTTCTTGAATCATATGTTGGACGAATCATAATATAAATTGTAAAGGACCAAAAATCCTCTACAATGCCAATAACGGGGTAAATAAAAATGGGAGAGTAAATCTTTCTTTTATTGCAATCTTCAGCTACAATGCTATATTCAAGTTTTATAACACCTATTATTGTTTCATACTTGTACAGTCTTAGTAATCAATTTTCTTCAACTACTATGAAGCTGAGCAAAGCAGAAATCTTAACTGTACTTTCAGATACAATATTCATTCATAGATCAGTATATATTCACAAGGATTTGAGGTATTGATCTGAATAATTTCTGCTTGATTCATCTAGATAAGGTCATAAAGTAGATAATATTCTTACATGACATATGACAACTTAGTGTTTATAATGTTGAGCTTAGGAGTTAGTAAACTTGTCTTACAAACTGTTACATACATCAGTCTAGTTCTTTGTCATACTTGTGTTGCACTCCTTTAAGCTATGTCTTGCTGTGGATTAATGATTAGAAAAATGTCCCTGTAGACTACTAATATTCAGTAAGTTCCATCCTCACTGAATATTTTCAACTGATGACTTTACATTGGTCTTAAGCTAAGCTTCAGAAGTAACTGATACCTACAAGAATTAATAACAACTTTATGAAGATAGTTACAAAAAACTTATCTGAAGTAAATCAGATTAAAATTGTTTAATTTGATAAGCATTGAAATGGACAATTATATTCATGCTTCAGGGTTAGGGATGATTACAAAATTACAAGACTCTCTGCTTGAGTCTTTTAACACACCTTGTACTTTATAATAGAATCTTTTAGGTAACTCAGAACATTGAACCACAAATCTTTACATCTCTATTTTACCACTGAGCCATATCAATAACTAGACATCTATGTTTCATTAGAACTGCTATTTTATATACTCTTAAATTGCAACACTTGGATAAAACTCTGGAGAGAAGATATACTCTAACAATCTTTGGAAATATATTTAAAAGAACTTCAGTTAAGATAAAATATTATTGTCTCAATATTGTTTTTATTATTGCTATCATTATCTCTCTCCTGACATTAGCTGTTCTGCTTATCTGCCAAAAGACATTGATTTTAGTTTATATAAGTATAGTTGGTTAATGTTAAACCCATGAGGAAGCATCTGGACTTTAAGCAAGTATTTAATACCCTGTACTTATTGTAGTCATCTTTGCATTATTGAATTGGCTATTTGCAAGGATTTTCATATAGATCAATACTAACTTAATAACTGTCAAAATAATTACAGCTGTTATCTATTTCAGAAGTTACTCATATTTGCAGCATACATTCTTTAAAACTATTTGCAATGTAATACTAATAGATATTTCCTATTTAGTGTAAGGGGCGTATATTATGTTTGACTTTAGCTTCTCTTTACAATGTGACCTCAGTTTCTGCTAACAAAATATTGTCTCTGAAAATATTGATAGTTCTTCTGAACATTTTCATTGTTTCAAAGCCGCCATTTAAGTACTGGTAAAATTTACTAAATTCTACCTGATAGTTATAATGGTTACTGCAATTTTTTTATTGTTATATTAAATAACTATTACCATTAATTTTATGATGCTAGGTGAAAGTTAGGACACTTGTGTAGAAAATATCAAAATCTAATGAAGATGATATTTCATTCTTGTGGTATTTTTAAAGACTTAATATCACTAAGAAAAACAGAATCAGTATCGAAAAATGAATAAAAGAAAAACTTTTGAGGACCAAAAGAACAATATATTGGCTTAAAATTCATAACTAAAATATTCTGAAAATTTATCTTGAAAATAACTCTCCATCAATGAAAAGGAAAAAAGCTTAAATTTTAGATGTCATGTTATCCTTTGTCTCTGGCAAAAATTAATCATAATATACATATTTAAAGCTTTATTTAGTAATTTTTTAATTTTTTTTAAATTTTTTTCTTTTCAATATAAGTAGATAGGTTTGGCCTATTGTCTGGTTAACACCCCTCTCCAATTTTTTGAGCTGAAGTAAAGGTTTATCCCTTGTTTCCTCTTTAGGATTGGCTTTCAGCTTTCTTCTATGTTCTTTCACACCCAGTAACCCCTTGTATTTTAGTGGTGTAATCAACTTGCTTGGGGTGAAATGATTACAAAAAATATCATTGAATAAGATTTCACTTTGTGTTATCATAAAAATATATCATTGTTTATTTATTTGAGAAGATGATGAATCAACTTGTTTTTGAAAGTTGTTTACTTTTTACTAAAAAGTAAATAACTTATTTTTTATATAAAGTATAAGAAAATAAAGAATGTCTAAAACAAACTCAGTAGATCATTTTAAAAAAATTCTCGAGTTATTTTCTTTTTATTAAAGAAAGGGTTGTTTTACATCTACATTAAACACATTCATTTTAATTCAGTTGTTATATCTTGCTTTGAAATCATTATACACACACTCAACTGTGGCTTTACAGTAATTATATCTTGCAACTCTTAAGAAATGTATTATTGTTATTTTCATTATATGTAAAGCAGTAGCAATATTCCATGTTGTTGATATCATTGCAAAAAATACTCCCATTATTTTTCTATTACTGCATAATTTTTGTTATTACATTTTGATGTAATGATTGTCCCTTGGCTTCTTAAACTTCAGCTGAAGTACATCTGTTTTGCTTGTTTAGTAAGTTTATATATTATGTCATAGGTTTTCTTTTCATTCATATAAAAATTGATAAAAATAAATCTTGGAAATTATAATATGAAATTGATACTAATTCTAGGTAAAGAGAAATAGTTTGTGAGATGTGCAATGATTTTTAGAAAATACATTATCTCTTAACAGTTTTTAAGGTTGTAGTTTGTAGCCACTGTGTAGATATCTGTTCACATTAAAGCCCTTCTATTATTCAAATATTGCCAGCAATATAAGTGCATTAATGTATTTTAGACCTGTCTTAATTTTGAAAGATTAATGGTTCCTGCATTTGTTGTAACAACATTAATGCTGAGTTCTGTATTGATATATAGTTAGGGAAAATATGATATTTATAATATAAAATCAATGACAACATGTTATGTTTTGGTTCATTTCATAGTTCATTTATAATATAATGAGAAAGCTTATAATCTCTGAAAAAAAAATAGCATAATAACCTTGTCAAAATTATATACATAATATTGCTTACCAAATAAATATAAGAATTTGGCCAATTTTAACATAATTGATTATAACTACTTCCAAAAGAAAAGGGGTGTAATCAGCACAATAATAGCATCATTAAACCAGAAGCAAGAATATGAAAAATAAATTACAAGATTCTCATAATATTTCTTGATGAGATATTTAGAAATTTTAATAAGAGATTAAATGAATATGGTGGGATCTTCTACAAAACAATATATTCATTGCATTAATCATTCCTCTAAATAGGTATGAGCATAATTTGGGTTCATAATAATGCAATTCTTATTAAATGAAAAACAAAATTTAGAGAGTCAAAAATGTATTAAATGTGTACTAAATTCAGAATTTTCTATACCAAATTTATGTCTTGGATCATGCAAGATATCTCCTTTCTTCACAAACATACTATTAACACAGTTTAATAATTAAAAACCACCACAAAAAGAATAAAAGTGATAAAAAGATAGGTTAAATTTAAACTTCAGATAAATTACACACCAAAATTTAAATAGTGAAAATTTTTGTATTTTTAATGATGAAAATAATTGGATGTGCAGGTAATGGATTGGACTATAAAATTGGAGAGGAGAGTTTAAATTCTCGGTAAGTTTGCTATATTTGCTTACATACAAATACTCTTGGGAAAGGTATAAGTCCCTTTCTTCTTGCCACCATCTATGGGTTAAATATTAAGACTTATTTCTGGAAAATCATTGTTATTGTCAAAACTTTAAAAAAACTTATTATTCTTATAATCCCAAAATATTTTAAATAGCCCTTAGCATGCTGATAAGTAAAAAAAAAAACAAATCAATCAGTCAATGAATCAACTCCTTTCAATAAGATAGTTTATTCTCGCCTTGATCAAAAACCTGGTGTGGGTGACAAAGCTAACCTTGCAGTTGAGCTTGGAAAGGACCTCCAATCCGTAGTGGACTGGGGTAAGAAATGGCTCGTAAATTTTAATGCTTCTAAAACGAAGCTACTATCAATTAATCATCATAGACAATCGCACCTACCTCCTATTAGCATGGACCAGGCTTGCCTCCCAGAGAGTAAAACACTACGCCTCCTTGGTCTCACACTTTCAGCGGACCTCAAGTGGAATGACTATATTAAATCCATTGCTAAATCTGCTGCTATGGAAGTCGGTTCTCTGTGCAGGGTCCGGAAGTTTTTTTCGTCTGAATCTATCCTGCACATTTATAAATCTACCATCCGCCCGTGCATTGAATACTGTTACCATATCTGGTCGGGTGCCCCTGCTATTCTCCTTGGGCTTCTCGACAAGGTACAGCAGAGGGTCTGTAATGTGATTGATACCGACTTAACAGATCACCTGCAGTCTCTCTCTCACCAGCGTAACGTGGCTTCCCTGTGTCTTTTCTATAAATACTTTCACGGCTTCTGCTCCGATGAACTTAGATCACTGGTGCCCCCTAGGTTCGAATTTGCACGAGATTCTAGATTAGCAACTAGATCCCACCCTTTTACAGTGAAACTGATAAAATGCAACCGCAACTTCTACTCCAATAGTTTCTTTTCTAGCACTTCCCGACTGTGGAATTCCCTTCCACATGACTGCTTCCCCGACGGCTACAATCTCCAGGAGTTTAAATGTAAGGTCAATAGACACCTCCTAAAAAACTAACTCGCTTCCATTCTTTCAAACACCCTTCCCACCCAACTACCTATCACCCCACTTCTGATATTTCATATATCTAACCACTCTTTCTATTTACCTTCCCCTATGTAGCCCCATGCGCAATAGTGGCAGTGGAATGCCTTGCTTGGGGTGAAATGATTAAAAAAAAGAAAATATAAAAGAACCATAATCCATAATGGCTAAATTCATTACTACTTCAAAATTTTCAAACTCTATGGTCATGGAGTTTTAGTAGTTGATGGGAGGGGTAACTTTACTAACACTTGCACAGTTCAGATCACTCTTTGCTTTTGCATAACACACTGTGGAGATATCATTAAAATGATAAAATACAACTGGTAGAACCATATTTATGTCAGTAGACTCATATTCACCTTAACACATGACAACAATAAGAAAAAAAACAGACATCTATGTTCAAGGCACTGACTCCACTAAAATGATTCACAGACCACTTCTAATTTATTAAATCAAGAATATTCTGGTATATGTTACAAATCAATCGTATCTAACATACCACTTAAGTGTCAGGCTTTCAGCTAAACCATCCCTGTTCTCTAGGGCTTCCCAAACATGTATATTCAACTCCATAAATCATGGCATTTGCACACCATATATTTGACCTCTTGATGAACCAATAAGCTGATGACAGTAAGAGGAAGCCTACTTTCTCTCTGTCAAGATTTCTTTCAACTGGAACTATTGGCATCACCAGCATACAGTCTTATATTAAATGAAGGACTGATAGCAAAATATAGTCAAGAGATGAGTATGTAGAATTATATCCACATCAACCAATGTACCACCAAGACTAGGCAACTACATTGAACAAACTATTTAAGCTATTTTTCTCTGTTTGACGATTGAAAATTTATTTCTTGTGACTATTCAGATTTTTTTCAAATCTATATTTGAGTGATATATGGTTTCAATTTTGCTGCATTTGTTTGAGAAAGTGCATAATTTTCTGTCTGTCATTTCAAGGTTCATTTATGAACAGAAAATTTTATTGAAAGACAAAGAATTCTCAGTAGCTCATCTCAGCTCCTGGTACACACTTGGAAATGAACATAGACATGCATATTTTCATTCCAGTTATGTATCATATAATTTCAAGTTAAAGCAGCTTTTGCAGTTTGATGTAGACTTTTGCTACTTATCTGCAACAGAGATACCAACAATCAGTGTATGAACATACACAGACTTGAACAAACAAAAAAAAACTTCACTTTCAATTTCTACAGATAGTATGTAATACACCCACTTGGCACCTTGACAATCAATCCTGAAATAATTATATTTCTTCTTTCTTGATAAGGTCATTGGTCTACTGGAAATTTGATTCCCAAGAAATAGTCAGTTCAGCTGGAAGATCTTTTTAACTTTTTGGACTAGATTATCAGGCCTATTTGCAGCATTGTAACTGAAATAACTAGAAATCTGTTATCCATGCTATTAACTGTAGACCTGACATGGATAAAGTCATGCCCTTCACTAACCTTAATGAACACTCCCATTTTCTCACTAACTTTATTTCCACTAGATGACCTCTGATATAGAATGAGTCAGCTATTAGTTTAACTACCTCTTCAAGACTACTTTTAAATGGTGTAACATCATTTTGTGTCTTTAAATGTACTACAGCAAGGCATGAATGCAACCAAAAAAGGCATCCAAGCTATCATGGAAATAATCATTAAGATACAGACTAAGGTATGTTTATCTCATAAATTTGTTACAAGAAAAACAAGAAAAAAAATAATAAAACTTTCATCATGTTTCATATTGATTCATCTAGATATTTGCTTTCTAGACACTTAATCACTGAAATGAAAATGATCAACTTAAGACATACATATATATATATATATATATATATATATATATATATATGTGTGTGTGTGTGTGTGTGTGTGTGTGTGTGTGTGTGTGTGTGTGTGTGTGTGTATGGGTGTGTTAAATAAATTGCAAACATTGTGTCTGCTTATTTTTAATAAAATATGTTTATACACATGGATAATCTTTTGCATATTATAATTGAAAGACTTAAGAAATGAGCTGTAACTTTGATAGACAATTGTATTATTAATTTCTCAATGTTCCCAAGTATTTTCAATCTTCTTTCATGATCATCTTCAGGGGTGTGAGTTGTGATAACAAAAAATAACCACAAAATTGTGTTGCTAAACATTACTGTAGATTTTTTTCTTGTTTTAAATGTAATGGTTAAATGATTGACAACTTGTTTAGCATTCATTAGAACATGAAAATTATTCAAAATGGAATCTTTTTTTATGTTGTAATGTCATGGTCATGCACATTTTAAAGTATGAAAAACTGCTCTTTTTATAAACATTTTAGAACATTACTACAGTATTCATAGTTGATTTTCTGTTTGTTGAGAGTTGTGAGTTTAACATTAGTTACTTCAATCTGGCTTTTCACATATATTTAAAGGCTGTGATGCTGTGCTGGTGGATTATAGAATTTCAAATTTACAGTAATTTTTAGCAACACGGTTTTACAGTAATTTTTTGTTACCACAACTCACAGCCCTGAAGATGATCTCAGAAGTAGATTGAAAGTACATGGGAACATTGAGAAATGTATAATAAAATCATCTATCAAAGTTACAGCTCATTTCTTACATCTTTCAATTATAATACATAAAAGATTATCCATGAGTATGAATGCAATTTATTTAAAATACACAATGTTTGCAATTTATTTTATCTGATATGTCTAAAAGAAAATTTTCTGCCTGAATACACAAATACACTCTCACACCTTGATTGAGCACTCTGGAAGAATGGTAGACTTTGAAAGAGCAGTAGTTACTCTAGCATCTATGCATCGCTCATTCAGTAATGAATTAGAGCACTCTAACTACTGGCGTATGATATATCATATGCTAAAAAAGTCTGCCTCCTTCTACCAAGCACTCATAGCTCAGAGGTAGAATCACCGACTGATGTCAATTCATTCAGGTTTCAATCCTGGGTAAAAAGCAATTGGATGTCTAACCATACTGATGAGCTGTGATACAGCAAAACAGATCTGTCTGTGGATGACTATATATATATATATATATATATATGTATATATATATATTCCATTTGTAAACAATTTATTACGCGACCCAGGTTTCTACCATGAGTTGTGTCTTCAGGTAATTTTCAATAACTGATTTTACCATTTTTTTAAGAATGCTCACATAATGGTGGTTTTTGTGAATGCTCACATGGCAGGGAATTTTTGAACGCGCAATTTTTAAATTACAAGAAATTATAACGTTTACATCCATGGTTGTATGAACCTAATAGGTATTTTTTAGTTCTTAGTTAGTCATAATTTTTGTTCTTTCATTCAATAGTTCATTTTTGTTTGGGAATAGAATAATCTCTAACTTTTCTTCCTGGCACAGTCTACATATTTTGCCATTGTTGTAAGGCTTCGCTGTTTTTACTATACTCCACATTATGTCTGGGTCTTTTCCATATTTTGATTTCAGTTTCCGCACATGGCTAGCCAATTTTGTGCAGTTTTTTTTATGTTTTCTATTTTGAATGTAGACTTGAAAGAGAAATCCTACACTTAATAGCATCAATCATGAACACGTTAACAATGTGCTTACTGTGTTTTGAACTTAACATACATATGACTCTATATATGTAAACTTTACACATATTTATTTACAAGTAAAAGAAAATTAATTTTTGATGATGGCAAAAAGTACAGCTGAAAGTGCTTGAAAATTCAAAACCTTTGGACAATTCTTATATAATTTGGGTTCTGAAAAGAAAAAAATCATAAGAACACATGAAAAATTATATACAAAACTAAATGATAATACCTTGTCTGTCATTTTTAATGAAACCTGCTTAAAAGAGAGATTGTTGCCCAAATATACAATTTTAAATATATATATATGTGTGTGTGTGTGTGTCAGAGAGGGTGTCCCCTGCCATATACACACACACTGCAACAGTTTGTCATATCAAGCAAGCATTAGAGAGGACTTTGAAGATGAGGAGTTATATTTTCAGCAAGTTTTCATCCCTACACTGCAATCAATATGTCAGATTCTTCCTTGATGAGATTTTGCCAAACAGGTGGATTGGACAAAGAGGCTTTACAGAATACCCTCTGCATTCACCAGACTTCACATAACTAGATTTTTTTTTAATGGGATACTTAAAAGAAAATCTATGCTTACAAACCTGCAACAGTCATTGAAGTGAGAGCAGCCATTGAACACAAATACCAAATGAATTGCTTTGCATCGTCAACAGTGACTGGACCAGAATGGATATCAGTTTAAAAAAATGGCATTGACAAAACAATAAAATAATATCTGGAGATTCTATTTAATTTTGAAAATGATATGAATTTAAATAAACACTAACTTTACAATTATTTAAAATGTCTATACATTTTTGGGGGGCATCCTGTATAAAGTGACAACAATCACTCTGTAAACATTACATAAGATTGAATATGATTCTTTGTCATAAAGCAGTTTGCAGTTGCTGTAAACTGAAATATTTTAAAGATAGAAGCCATCTTTAGCCCTGTCAACCAAATTATAATTTAATCAAATATATTGACTATACACTTTGTAGAAAATGTTTGAAGTGAATAATGGATATTGACACAGAAAAGGGAAATCAGGGAGCTGAGTTAAAATTCTGGGCTAGTCAGTTGTGTTCACTTTTGCATAAATCCTCTTGGAAAAGGGTATCAACTTGTCTCTTCTCCTCCAAGTATAGGTTAAATAGCAGGACAGAATGGGTACCTTAGCTGTGAGTTACAGCCAGTTTGAGAATTCCAAACTGTAAAGAATGTAATAAGAACCAATATTTGTCTATACTTCTGAGATGAGGTAGTATTTACATTCTTTATATTGTTTACACTGTTGTCTTCATCTTTATAGTCACATTCACTATGTCTTTTCCATTGTACACTCCTGCCTTCTTTGGGTGATTGGAATTTTGAACTGAAACCTTTATTTCAATCACTTGGGTATATTGATCTTATTCCATAAGCCATACCACATGCAGATACCACTTAGTTATCTCTCTTTAACTCAAGAACACATGGCCCATTGGATAAAAGCATTGATTAGATCCAGTGACTTGACCAAAAGAGTTGTGAGCTCAATATCTGGTGACAGTAGTGGTGAACAAATAACTTAGAGAGTTGAGTTAAAGGGAGATAACTAAGATATCTGGAAGTGACATGGCTCATGGAATGAGAACAATATACTCCAGTGATTGAAATAAAGGGTTTGGTTCACTCTGGTCTTCTTCAGGTGATTTAATCACAAATGTACAATGGCCAAAACATTATGAATTTGGCAATAAAGATGATGACAACAATCTGAACAATGCAAATAATATAATAAAACCACTCCACTATCTTTCCTGGGAATGCATTTCAATTCATAGATAATAAAGAAAAGAAATCTGTTGATAGTCATGATTGCCTACATTCTGAATGGAGATGATGTTTTTTACACTTGATAAAACATGAAGCACTTATTCATGTGTATGCATGATATACTTCTATTCAGATCTAGACAGACGAAAGATTTGTTTGCAAGTTCACTTGGATTTAATTTATTTGTTGTACATAACATTACTTTGCTATTCAATTATGTTTCTATCTGAAGACAAATTTTTTCTTATTTTTTTATCTATTGAAAACCTGAGAACACAGTTAACTTAACCTTCCTTCAGCTCCTGCTTCCTTCAGAATGTCTGGAATAAGTCATTAAAGGTTCTACAATTTTATAACAAAGATGATTGTTTGTGTAGCTTCACAGTTATGTATAGTCAACAGTAAATAATATCAATGTGAATATTTGGTTGTCTGCTGTGTCTCAATTTGGTATTAAGATTTTAAAACAGATTTACACAAATATTCCTGACCCTGAGACCTAAAATAATATCACTTACAGATAGCAATTTTGTTATGTTTGTAATATTTATTTTATTCTCATAAAAAGAAATAAAATATTCATTGAATTCATTAGTTTCACATGTCTACAAAACTGTGTATCACATTTGTGTCTGTAATTTTGGCATTTTAGAAGAATTGCTGCACCAATCTTGATACATGTTGGGGTTAGAGAGATCATTCAAGATTCCTGTAGCAGGAAATTATTTTATCAGTTCAATTAGAAAGTGAAATAGATATGCTTTGGCAAATAGAAAGAGAAAAAGGAAACTGAAAAAAAAAGTTTTCAGTAAATTTTGTTTCTAACAAATTACTGTTTTAAAGTTGAACATCTTATAAATAATTGCAATACAGATTCTGAATATTTTCCCTTTGAAGATAAAAAATTATTTAAGCTTTGAGAAAACAGAAAAGTATTATTTTGTAATTTTCTGGAATGTAGATATATCACTAAGTATAAAAGTCTATTGAAGATTTAATACCATTGGCTAAAGCAGTTTCTTAATCAGAATAAAATTTTGAGCTTTATGTGGGTGTTTCAGTTGGTAAATAATAAACGTGTTCTCCAAACATTAAAGAAATGCTATTAAACTAATGCAACAGTTCTGAGATAGATAAGAATTATGAACTGTCATTTGTTATGGAAATATGTTGATATTTGATTACAAGGAAGATTATTCAAATGATTAATATTTAGAATATACAAAAATAGCACCTCATAATCATTAGATATTGATATACTTAACAACATTTTTGGAATATGTAAAGGAAGCTCATATGTAACATCAGTTGAAATTTCTGAGGCATATAATGAAAAAGAAGGGCTTGGAAAACATAATACAGGATTGATAAAGGGACAGTGGAAGGCAACATATAACATACTTGATAAGCTTTAGTAAATGGATGGTAGATCAGGGTTTAGGAGAAATAAAATTACAAAATTTATTAAGAGCTTCAAGAGACAGGAAGATGTGGAGGGTCATGATTGTCTACGTCCTGAATGGGCATGGCACATAAAAGAAAAACTAAAGACAAGTGATCTATAGGTATATGGATATTTATTTGATCATTCTGATAACATGGAAGCATTACCAATATATCACATGAAGCATGTACAAAAGTTCTATGAAAGTCCTACAATTCAATCCCTCACTATCTATATTCTATCAGGTTCAACACAGTTGAGATGATAGTGACACGATTCTTATCATGAGTCATTAATCATTACACCACCTGCACATCCCAAATTGTTCCAATTAAACAAAATGTACATATTTGCTTCTCTTTGCATTGGACTTCTTGACTAGACTTTATTAGAACATGTTTACATTTAAAGCTTTCTTACTAACAGAGAACTGGTATGAATGCTATATCACAAGATACCTTAAGTCTTTGAAAATGTTCTCCTAATATCTACTATCCACTAGCAATCATATATTGTACTCAAATCAAAATTGCTATCATCCTTTAATGTGTTACAATTTTATTTCTTGCATAACGGTCATGTCACGTTGGATACACCGGTTCCCACTCGATCACCGAAGTTAAGCAACGTTGAGCCTGGTCAGTACTTAGGTGGGTGACCACTTGGGAATACCAGGTGCTGTTAGCATTCACGGATGTGCGTTGGGGTGCGGTGGATGTCGGCTTGGAGGGGGAAATCGGTGAGCCGAGTTCCAATTTCAGTCGAGCATGCTGCATTCACTGGCGCACTGGTACCCTTGGGAAAGGTATTAATCCGTTCATTCCCTCCAATTATGGGTTAAATAATTGAGGTCTGCTGTTTGTGCGATCTGTGGCAGTCATCTGCACCGATTGTTTGTTATCAGCAGTTCCAAGAAGTGTGGATGGTACTACACAATGCCTTCACCACTATAAACAAATCTCTGTGTGGTTGTCTTGCTGGAAAAAGGTTGGACCCTCATACGTTGAACGCGACGGGAGAATCCATTATTATATATATACTGCAATAAAAGTTGTCTAAATTATACAAAAAAGGAAAATTGCACTGATATCTCATATTAGCAGATATATTTACACAAAAATACTAAAGAACTAATTCAATAAAATCACCATTAAGTTTAATCACGCCCTCCAGATAACTTCAAAATCTCATGCATCTATTCTGGACAGTCTTCTTGTTTAAATTGGTGAATGCTGCCAAAATCAAGGATGTTGCAGTCTGGGGAGTTAGGTGGGCAAATGTAAGAGTGGTTGTAGAAATTGTCTGACAGCCATGACTGGGTTTTCTTGCATGTGTGAATGGTGCAGAGTCCAGACATATGGTCTTTCAGCAGTCACCCTCTTGACCCAGGGCAGCACTACCACCTCACATCCCTTGCTATAGGCTTTTCTATTGAGTCTGAGGCCCTGTGAGAAGATGAATAGAGATATTATATTGCCATCACTCGTGATCACTCCAAACACATTTATAATCATTATTAGACTCATCCAACTCTTTCCAAATTATTTGCACTGTCCTCAGATTGACACCCAAACACTCTGAAATATTCTGATTGGAGCTTCATAATTTAATGCCAAGCATGCTGTTTCCAAATTTTTGGTAGAGTGAATTGCATCTTACAGATGGTGCTCAACTAACCCTATTATAGAGTGTAGTCAATAAAATAACAAAAAATGTGCCTGCACAAAATTAAAAATATAAATGGCAGCAATTTACACATTATGCTCTTTATACACACACACACACACACACACACAACCCAAATAAACCATTTCTTGACAGTAATCCAAAGTAGCTTATACCAAATTTACCATGAAATTATTTTTATTTTCATACCAGTCTATTTTCTTTATTATTTTTTCAAAGGTTTTTTCATGATTTTTCTAGTAAATGTCTTCAGATATTTAAGAATACAAACAATTTGTATAAGAACATTATTAATCTATTTTCCTTTATTTCTATAGTCTTAATACACCTCTCAAATGAACATGTCACTTTTGCTGTACTTCTTGGCATAACCCTAATGTCTAGTGGGATTCACAACATTAAAAATACAAAGGAAAGTCATTTTCCTGTTTCTAGAAGTAGCCATTTTAATCGAAAGCAAATTATTGGTTCCTGTTGAGAATACATATTTGCTGTTTCTGGCACCAGAGCAATATCTTTTCTAATATTTGTGCTCTTTATGGTTTCCCTGGATTACCTACTTCAGATCTAACCACACCTACTAACCAATTCTATAAAAGCATCCAATATAATTTGATCTTGAGTGATTTTCACACTCTTCTGTCTCAACTCAAAGTATTCATGCTGATTATTCATTGAGATTTTGCTTGCTTTTTATATCTCTGGTGTCAACTACCTTGTCCTGGAAATGATGCCATTCAAAAGACCAATTTTATAGCATCACACTATCTTGAATCTTGAACATTGCCTAGCTGTCATCATAGTTCTAGTGCTGGTAAATTAATGTTAGCACGAAAGAACATCAAATCAGATTTCATCCCCATTTTTGCACTTAAATGTGGATTGACAGAGAAAACCATAGAACAACCTTTAAATAACAAGAAAATACTTGAATGAAACAATATATATATATATATATATATATATATATATATATATATATATAAGTTTTGTTAAAGACCACTAACAAGGTTTGTGATTAAGCATTTTATTTAATTTTTTTGGGGATCCTACAAGTGTTTACCTTTTTTTACATACATAAAACCACACATTTAGTTGAAATTAAATGTAAAACTCATCCTTGATAATGACTAAAAGAATAGCTGAAAGTGCTTGGATATGTAGAAATTTGGACTATTTTTCTACACTTTGTGTTCAGAAAAAATAACTTGTACAAACACAAAAAAAAAATAAAAAGCCTAATCACATTACCCTGTCAGTCATTTTTAAATATATATAGAGCATTGAGGTTTTTTTTATTATAAAGTCAGCAATATCAAGATAGAAATTCATTAACATAAAAAAAATTGTAGTATGAACTCTGGTAAAAAATAAAAAGGGTTACTGAACATCAGGTTTATGAGTCCCAAAAATTCAGTTCTTACAGACACGTCATGTACAGTACTCGTCATATGCAGTGTCCTGAGACACAGGGGTAGATCTCTAGTTGAAGACCAATAGACTTCTAGTGGTAGATCTCTCTGGATGTCCTTGTCTTCATCTGTATTTATGGCTGGCACCAGCCAATCACATTCCAGTGACAGGAAAGCAAGGTGTATACATATTCATCACCTATTCATAACATCAGATACTGAGGATACCATGGGCTGAAGATGTGAGCAACAATAAGGTTTTGGAGAGAATTAAAACAAAAAGGAAACTTATACTTTGTTGAAATTTTTAGGGGCATGTAAAGAGAAAGGAGGGCTTGGAAAACCTGATACTCATAGGACAGATTGAGAGACAGAGGAAAGCATTGTGTAACATATTTGATGGGCTTGAGTAAATGAATAATAGAACAGGGTTTGATAGAAATAACAAAAAGACAAAAATTAAGAGCTATAAGGAAAAGGAAGATGTGGAAGACTGTGTTCGCTTATGTCCTGAAAAGATACAACACATCAAAGAAGAAAAAAAAACATATTTATAAACTAATTCAAATATTGTATGCAGAATGATCAAAACAGTGTGAAAATAGTGAGGAAAAAGTAAATATTTTAAATTACTATAGAATAATTAAACAATAAAAAAAATTATTTCAAAATCTTGTAAAATATTCATGATTATTTTGTGTTTTTGTTCTGAATGGAATCTAATTCCCCTCCACATACACAACCATTATTAAATGTTACAACTTGGATATCAGAAATAAAAAGGAAAAATAGTTCAAGAAACAAGAGGAGAGTTTGATTGGATAGATTCTGTATGCTAAACAATATTTCAAGCCATGTGTTTACAATTATTTTATGCAGTGGAAATAACAATAAATTATTGTAGCATTGAAATAAGACTATTTCTACTGTACACAAAAAATCTGTATTTTCATTATACTGTAAATGGCTATTTTTTAAAACTTTCTAGTCAATATTGAAATATATATTTTTCTTCTACAGTGTTGATGTCTAACATTAATTGACAAATAAATATTACAGTAGAAATCTGTTTAAATCATGATGAACATCTTCCTCATCAACTGCTATGAAATACTGGAAACTCAAAGCAATACTTACTTTTAAAAGATGATAGATACTCACTTGGGAATTCAATCTTTTTTATCTAGATTTTAATTTAATTTGAAAATTAAAAAAAAATTATTTCTTGAATAATTAAATACTTTGAAACATTTAATTTTGCAAAGTAGAATTTTAATTAGTATTTAATCATGGTTGCAGCAATAAATAAACCCATAAAGGTAAAAAAAATCTACATCCCTCCTTCCACCATACTTTGTGTTTTTAATGTGCTTCTATGGAATTCAGAGACTGACACTCCCATGTACTTCAATCAGCTGTGTTAGCTACTCCTTGTTTCAAAGAGAGTTTGAGAGCATGCATTACTTTCTCAGACTTTTCTGCAATTTTTCAACCTGTCAAAGAGGTAATTTACTCCTGTTTTTTTATAATCATTTCACCCCGAGCAAGGCAGAAACGCCACTGATGTGCAGGGGGTTACACATATGTAGAAAGATTAATTAGAAAAGAGTGAGGAGTACAAGCTAGTTAGAAAGGAACAATAGAAAGCTGAAAAGCAGGTGCAATGACAGATACATGGGCGGAGAGAACGTGAAGATTATACAGAGGAGGGGAGAGAGCTAGAGTCCAGTGGTTAGTAGGTGAGTATTAACTTTGCTTTTAAATTTCTGGAGGTCGTAGCCATCAGGAAAGCAAGAATACGGGAGTGAGTTCCACAGGCGGGAAGTGCGAGAGAGGAAGCTGCAGGAGTAGAATTGTCGTCTGTGTTTGGCTAACCTGACTGTGAATGGGTGGGACCCAGTTGCCAGTCTGGTTGCACGGGTAAACACCTGTTGAGGAGGCATCAGTGACTTAAGCTCATCCGAGCAAAAGCCATGAAAGTATTTATAGAAGAGACAGAGGGAGGCCACATTTCGACGATGGGAAAGTGGCTGCAGACGAGTCACCAGATCAGTACCTATCACATTACAGACTCTCCTTTGGAGCTTGTCAAGAACACTGAGGAGAACGGCAGGGGCACCTGACCATAAATGGCAGCAGTATGCTAGTGTTCTATTTAAAGTCAGAGATTTCAGTACCAACTTTTCAGGAGTCAAGTCATTCTGACTGGGATAGAAAAACAAAAATAAAAAGAATAATGAATCAAAAAAAATTTTTTAACAAAATATTTATTTTGGGTTTATGGATAAAACAAAGATTTATTCAAAGCTAGCAAATTTATGATTCTATCTTGAATTGGTAAGAGTCCAGCTACACCACAAAAAAACCCTAACTGTATATCAAAAGAGCAACTAGTTGAAGATGATTTGTATATGGCACCAATATATTTACTATTGGGCTTAGTTATAAAATAAATTACTGAATAGTTTAAAAGAAAAATTTTGGTATAAAAGAAAGAGAAAAACCAAAATGCTTTTCAGATGTGCTTATCATAACCTGAATAAATGACTCTTCTAGCAAAAGAACATAGCAATTGAAGTAGAGACAGGTGCTTTTAAAATTTTTGTTGATGTTCAAGAATTTGACATTTGAAGATTTCAGAGCCATTTTCTGAAGATGACACTTTTTTTCAAGTCCATCAGTTTTACTTTTTTATATGCATAACAAAAACACAAACACATTTTTGATTATTTATTTAAATATATCTACTCATTCACATATACATGTATGTTGGAAGAACTATTTCTTTGTTCAAATAGAGCTATTGTATAAGAACATTATGTCTAGTTTTCTTTTTCAGGAAGAAGAAGAATCAGAAATGGAGGATAAAAAATATTTGAAGTAACAATGAGCTTAGAATCATCTGTTAATAATTTCAGTGATATCAGAAATTTTATTTTAATGGTTGAGTGAAGAGCTGAAATTCAAGTGTTATATTTAAAAAACAGAAGTAAATGAGTGTTTTAACAAGATGAAAAATGGAAAGTAGCTTTTTAAACATGAAGCAGTTAAAATTTTTTAAGAAGTTATAATATTTTAATTTCCATGATAACTTGTGGAATAAGTACTTAAATGAATTAAAAATATATTGGCACATAAAAAGTCAAATGGGCCTGTTCATATAAACATGCCATGGATGATGTAAACATAAAAACAGGTGTTTATATAAACATGCCATGGATGACATAAGTATAAAAACATAAGATATTCATATAAACATGCCATGAATGATGTAATCATGAATACATATACATCATAGCATACATGGTGTTACTTATATATACTTGCCATATGATATAATCATAATCTCATAAATGGAGATGTTTATATGAATATGATGTGGATGATATAAACATAACTGCATGTGCATGAAATTGTTAAAAGAAATATAGAAATAAATAAATGTATGCAAAAATTAGACAATATTTATAGAATCATACTCTTTTACAAACAAAAACACACACACACACACACACACACACACACACACACACACATATATATATATATATATATATATATATATATATAATTAGGTAATTAGTTTTTGGTCATAATTAAATTAGATCAGTACTCAGTTGTATTCAAAAGTGTTCAATACATTTATATTGTAGAACTTCTGAATATATTTCATTGGGAAATGAATTACTTCCACAACCTAGGTTTTAATGTTTGGATATCTTCAAGTGATTTTTAATAACTGATTTTCCAATGTTTTTCAAATGTACAAACAAGGACTTTTAGAAATGCATGACTGGAATTTTTAAACAACTGAATTTTTTTTAAATTAGGGAGGAGTTGCTTAAAGATCTTAAAACACTTTCATCCAGGTTTTGTATGAACCTAATATGTATTTATATGTGTGATTACATCTGGACATTATTTTTGATCTTTCATTCAGACATGTTTTTGTTCTGGGAACAACATAATGGCTAACTTTTCCTCTTGGCACAATCTGCAGGCATAACCACTGTTGTATGGTTTGGCTTTTTTTACTTTTTACTATACTCCAAGTTATATCACGGTCTTTTCGATTTTCGATTTTTAATTTCTGTTTGTACGTCTGAAAAACATTGGAAGATCAATTATTATAAATTGTCTGAAGATACCAAAAGGTTGAAACCTAGGTTGCAGAAATCACTCATTTCCAAATTATATATATATATATATATAATCTCCATATACATTGGTAAGCTTAAAAATGTAAGAATATACATGTGCATAGAGCCTGAAATATGTTTAACTCAAACTGTTATACCTCTTCTGAGACACATCATCAGCAACTTTATGTGCAAAACTCATTTAAAATTTTAAATATAGAGAGACTGGCACTGGTAACATAAGCATTCCATACCATATCCTAAACAAATCTGTCAGTAAGACATCCTGCTTTCACTCCTGTGATCAATGTATTGATGATGTTGGATGGGGGTCTATGCTGATGATAGGTATTCATATTAAGAATAAGAGGGATCTTGAACATAAAATAAAAATCCTATATGAATTATTTTTAGGATCAAGACTTCTTTCCAAAACAGAATTTATAATCTGGAATAGAAAAAAATGCAGTGATGGTACCTAACTTCAATCTGTTATAAAAATCCAGGGTGTGGTTTTAATAAATAATAAACTATTCAAATACCGCTGTGTACGGATCTGTCATAACAAATTTTGTAAATGATATGAGAAAACAGAGTATAGAATAGATTGTATAAGTCTTAATTTTGTGCAACGCCACAAATTACTAAGAAACCAAAATATTAACCTGAAAAGTGTTCATCTTAAATGGCCTCATCATAATGTTATTCATATGGATGTCATATATGGTGTCAAACTCATTCAGAAATATCTAAACTCTCAGTTATATAAAACTGCTTTCTAAGCTCAATGCTTAAAATTGGACAAAGTGAATACTGCTTATCTCCGCAAAGACCATCCTTCTTCAAAGATTGTGGTCTAGCACTACAGATTCACAAAGAGAGAACTGTACTAGATAACAAATCTCATCCCTTGAGGACTTCCAGTAGCAGTAACAACTAAAATGGATATCATATGTAACTCAAAGAGAAATAACAAAATCAAGATGCTGACATTCCACACTACTTTGAATAAAAGGTTAGACAAAAAAAACATCAGTACTGGAAAAAGTGACAGCAACTACTGGACTTGAGAAGCATATTTTCCTGAAAAATTGTTTTAAGAGAAAGATTTCTTAAATTTCAATCAAAAGTAGCTTAGTCAGTGAATGCTGAAGCTTTCTTTATAAAGAAGCATCTAATATTACTGTTATCATTTAATTTAATTCCCTTAAAAAACATTTCCATTAGAAGGAGAAATAGTTGAGGCAACAAAGGCCTCCATTTGTCTTATTAAAAATATTATGTCATTTACTTTTTACTTAATAATTAAAGATAGGAATAAACTAAATATCTTTAAAATTTTGTTTCCCTCTTGTAAATAAGCATTTTCAAGCATAAGATTTTAATCGACCCTCTTTTAAAATTAAAACTGGTAAAAACCATTCATGAATTTAAAATAATTAGTGGAATTTTCAAATGCGTATTATTTTGAAAAAAAGAAAAATCTAATATTAATAACAGCTTTTGAAAGAAAAACTGACATGACACAGTGAACCAACTTTCCTAACAGTAGACCTAGCAATTGATTTGAGATAATCTTTCTGCTTCATGTCAGTGGAAAACCTTAGCCCAAGAAGGCACAATGAGTCACTCTCCTGGGGTTAAATTTTGTAGGTAGGGATACTTTTCATATAAAACTGATTTAGACAAGTCTTAGAAAATTTAAATCATTTTCAAAATTTTAAAAATGATCAGTTATCATTATTTACATGTTGACTATTGTTCCCATCTTTGTTGTTGTTGTTAGCATGTTTTAGCTGTTGTACCCATCAGTCTTCATCAGATGATTGTCCATCCAGGGAACCTTCAAGGAATGTTAAACTGACCCCTTTATTAAATATATGGGGATAAATTGTTCACTTTCCTCTGTCTATGTCAATAGATATCTTGTCTAGTGTTTCATTTCTGAGATGAGTAATTATCAATACCTTTGTATTATTTTGAATTATTGCTCTCATCTTGGGTGATATAGATGTTATTATAGACATAACATTTGGATCAAGTACCCTTTGGACATCATCAGATATTTCATATCAGCCAATCAACAGACACCTGATGATGACCAGAGGGTACTTGGTTGAAATGTTATGTCTATAAAAACATCTACATCAACCAAGATGAGAAAAATAGTTAGAAATAATACAATATCTTATCTAGTTCATATTTATTACTTATTGCCCCCTCCCCTATTTCCATTGAGTTCAAGAACAAACTGCCCAGCCAAAAATTAAGCTGGCAATGTCACCAAATTCATGAACCAACAGTTTAATCCACTAGTTTATGGAACAATCCTGAGTGGTGGTTTAAGGTGTCAAGTTCGCTACTGAGAATTCTTTGAAGAATAGATAAGAAACTTCATTATTATTTATATGAATAAATCAAAGAATTTAATTCATTCTTTCATTGTCCAATAAAACTTTACTTTCAACTGCTGTGCCTAGTCACTGTTTAGTACTGTTCTCAACATTTGTTTTATGAGCCATCACTAATTTTTATTTTTGATTAAACTTACTCTGTTTTTAGCAAACAGAACAACATTAATTTAAATATTCTTTTTCTCGATTAGATTATAACTGTTAAAGTCAGTTATTTGAAGATGCTATATTTAATGAGACAACAGTTCACTTGAGTAATGATTCTCATTTCTTATAAAAGTCAAATTCTAATGAACCCGTTTGACTTTTGTTCTGGTTCTACTGAAGATTGTTCAAGTTTTTTTGGTAGGGTTGTATACTAGTGAGTCAGCCATGAGTTGACTCATTTTATAGTTCATAAATAAAATGGTTAACCAATCAGAAGGCTCAAAATATTCAATGTGACCTGTATAAAAAGCAACCATATTTTCTTAAGCATTGGTGATATAGTCTGATTCAGTAGAGTGTCTGATTCGTTAGTGTTAATCTTTGACGTTGTTTCATTGAACAGATTACATACTGCACAGTATTCTATATTCATAAACTGTGAGGAACATGGTCAACAAAGGTTATGGGCCCAGTATATGATTGTAGTTTGATGGAGACAAGTCAAAATATGAATTGTGGGAAGTGAAATCCTAGGCTACCTTAGAATACGAAAACTTCAGGACATCATTCTTTGCCAAGAGAACCAGAAAGAAGATGATGATTTTATGGAAGGAAATGCGACCATGTTTGTTGAATTAATACAATGCTTGGATGACAGGAGTTTGTCTTTAATAATGAGCAGCCAGGGATGACAGCTGCCAAGTTTAAGAATATTACGTGAACATTACTTGTCAAAAGGTAAACCCAGAATTATTGCTTTATATACTGAATTAACTTTGTTAAGGAGATGAGAAAATGAATTTGTAACAGATTATAAGAGCTGAGAATGTTACAAATGCCTTAAAAATGGCAGGTGAGACCATTTCAGATGTGCTGCTAATAGCCATGGTTTTAAAGGGATTACTAGCAATATTTAAACTATTTATGACTGTCATTACACAAAAAGATAAAAATTTAACTTTCACTGAGTTTAAAACTGCATTATGAAATTATGAAGAAACTGAAAATATGTGTGGTCCTCCAAATCAAGGAAATAAAGTAATGCAAATGAGAACATCATTTAAAAAACCAGTCCCTCGAACCTACCAGACAAGGAATTATGATATTAAAAACAGTCAGTTAAGTGCCATACATGATACACGCTTAGGTGATCATATCTTGAAAGAGACATGATTGACCGGGCAGAAGATTATCCCGCAGTAGGTTGCCATTGCTTTCTGCGGTAGACTGGTTGCCGACCAAGGCTATATAACCTAATCTGTCCTGTTATTTAACCCATAACTGGAAGGAATAGACAGATTAATACCTTTCCCAAGGGTATTTGCGCGTAAGTGAATGCAATGAATTCGGCTGGAATTTGAACTCAACTCCCCGATTTCTTGTTTCGAGCTGATATCCAATGCACCACAACGTACATCCTAGTGGTGCAGTGGATATCGGCTCAGAACGAGAAACCGGGGAGCCAAGTTTGAATTCCAGTTGAATCCATTGTATTCACTTATGCGCAAATACCCTTGGGAAAGGTATTAATCTGTCTCTTCCTGACTGATATTAAAAACAAGTAGCTTAAAAACAACTATTACAACAACAACAACAGGAAAATAATAATAGAAAACCAAATATCTGTTTTCATTGCCGAAGAGACGGACATGTATGCAAAAAGAAATGGAATCCCTAGTATCAAATGATACTTTTGAATTGAAAAAGGCCCCAGATGATAAAAATGTTATCAGCAGCCATTTGGTTTATCTATAAAGCAAACTGGGGATGGTTTGCCATTGTATAAGGCTCGTTTTCATACAAGGAGTGATTTTTGTAAAAATGTAAAAGCTTTTTCGAATGAGCAAACATATGGTTTTTTTGTTTGGATTGGATACTATACCCAATAGTTATAATTCTTACCTCGCCAACATGGGTGTGACAAATCATGTAATTACAGAAGAAAAACATTTATTTATTTTGACTCCAACTTTGAGCCAGATTCCCACTTTATTTAGTTGGTACCAGAGCTAATAATTTAGTTTTAAAAAAAGGTGATGCCTGTATTTATTTATGTGATACTAAAGGAAATATTTGTAAATGTTTATTAAAAAGGGCCTTATATATCCCTAAATTTAAACAAAATATTTTCTCGGTTCAGGCTGCTGTTAAAACTGGTGTGAAAGTTCATTTTCACCGAGACAATTCAAAGTTAATGTACCCAGATGGAACTGAATTTGATATACAACAAAATGGATGTTTGTATTATTTAAAAAGTATTAAATTTGTAAAAACAGCCACCCACGACTTAAAGACTTGGCATAAAATATTAAGCCACTGTAATAATTCGGATGTTAAAAGGTTGCAAGAACACGTCACTGAAATTAAAATTACATCTCCCAAGGGTTTACGACATTGTGACACATGTATTAAAGGGAAAATGATGAAATATAGAAATAGGGATCAAATCCCCAAAACAACAGACATCTTATTCAGAGTTTATTGTGATTTAGCGGGTTCAATTTCACCAATGGGTATAGGCACTTATTCATATGTATTAAACTTTGTTGACAAATATTCAGGACTTATGATATATTTTCTGAAAAACAAATCTGATACCCCACAAGCTACAAGAATGTATTTATCTGATATTACACCTTATGGAAAAGTGAAAATAATTAGAACAGAAAATGGTGGAGAATTTACTTCTGATGATTATGAAAACTTCCTAATAAATGAAGACATTAAACATGAGAAAACCTATCCTTATTCCCCGCACAAGAATGGAATCACTGAACATAGTTGGCGGACTCTTTTCAAAATGGCTAGATATTTGCTAATAAAATCTAAGTTACCCAAAAATCTGTGGGTCTATGCATTAAATACAGCCATGTATATAAGAAACCATTGCTATAATATTAACATTAAAAAGACTCCTCATGAGGCTTATACTAATTACAAACCCAACGTAAGTGGTATGCATATTTTTGGCACAATTTGCTACACATATGTCAACCACAGAGCATATTCATTGGTTATGACAAAACAAGTCCAACCTATATGCTTTATTTCCCACAAAGTAAAATAATAAGGATGACCAGGTGCGTCAGATTGACAGATTCCTTTGAGCAAATGGATGGTGCAGAAGAAAAGAACATTAACTGTGAGGAACACAAACTAGTATGGCCTAATTATGATATAGAGCCTGTAAATAAAAAAACCATTCAAAATCCACAATTAAAGGAAGGTGTTATATCAGATGATATAGGCGATGAAAAATCAGATGCAAACCTTGAGTTAAAAGAAGATACAACCAAAGAGGAGGGGAAAATTCTGCATTATCCTACTAGAAATAGAAGAAAACCAGACTATTTTGGAATGGGTCAATGTAGTATTTGCAACATTGTTGCTATTCGGTGCAATGTATCTCGAAGAACTATCAAGAAGCTATAAATTCTAATAATTCCAAGCGATGGATAGCCGCCATGCAAAAAGAAATGGAATCCCTAGTATCAAATGATACTTTTGAATTGAAAAAGGCCCCAGATGATAAAGATGTTATCAGCAGCCATTTGGTTTATCTATAAAGCAAACTGGGGATGGTTTGCCATTGTATAAGGCTTGTTTTGTAGCTAAAGGATTCTCTCAGATATATGGGGAAGATTATATAGAAACATTCAGTCCAATAACAAACATGACAACAATCATAATTTTGATGCAAATGGCTGCACATTATGGTATGGATATACACCATATGGATGTTAAAGCAGCGTATTTAAATGCCCTGATTGACTATGAAATATACATAGAACCACCAGAAGGTTTTGAAGATGGTGACAATTATGTGTGGAAACTTAAAAAGTCACTATATGGGCTCAAATAAAGTAGAAGAGCGTAGAATAAATTACTACATTCCTATTTAATTGAACAGCATTTTGAACCTTCCCCAATTGACCCATGCCTGTACACAAGAATATTTAATAATGAAATATTAGAAATTCTGATTATTTGGGTCGACAATATATTAATTGCTTCAAAATGTAAAGCTGCTTAATTAAAAATTAAAAATTCCTTAAATATAAGGTTTAAAATGCCTGACTTGGTTTGACTATCATGGCTTCTTGGTATACAGTTTGAATTTAAGGACAACACTGAATCAGTCCAGATACATCAAAAAACTTTTATCTAAATTCAACATGCAAAATTGTAAAACATGAACTACTCCATGTGAAATGGATTTAAACATAATTATGAATAATGAAAATGGTATAGCGTCATGTGAGAAAGAATACAGAATATTGATTAGAAGTCTTATTTACGTCATGACATCAACAAAGCCAGACATCTGCTATATGGTTGCCAAGTTGTCTCAAAACTTAAATAAACCGAGGACTGTGCATTTAACAAGAGCTAAGCAAGTATTACGTTATTTAAAGAGAACTAAGAATCAATGCCTAGTATTTCAACAATCAAAAACACCACTACAACTGGAAGGATTTTGTGATGCTGATCGAGCAAATTCACCAGATCGTAAAAGTATCACAGGCAAAAGATTGGCAAAAGATAATCCAATAATTGCCTGGAAATCTAAGAAGCAAGGAATGATTTCATTTTCAACATGTGAAGCAGAATATGTTGCATTGCCGCAAGCAACAAAAGAGGCTATTTTTCTTAAAATTACTAATTACTGATAATAAGTGAGCCTATAACTATTTACTGTGACAATCAGGCCAGTATTGCTTTGGCTAAAAATCCAATAATACATCAAAGATCAAAACATATTGATATTAAATATTAATTTGTTAGGAATCAGATACAAAAGAAAACAGTACAAATTGAATATGTTCAATTGGAAAATAACATGTCGGATTTGTTTACAAAGCCAATTACAAAATCGAAATTAGGGGCTTTTATTCCTGTCATATTTGGTACTGACCTATAAGGTCCTTTTAAGTCCTGGGTAAGACATAAAACTGCATCCATTAGTTATTTAGAGACATTAGTGTTTGGTATGAATGTGAGTCCTGAGTTTCGAGGTATAAACATAAATAGTCCTACTTTTAACCCAATCCTCCTATGAATGACTCTAAGAATCACTCTGACCTGGAGTGATAGTGCCTGTTGTAATGGGTCCCAGTTATGGGTAAAATAACTTTTTTTACTTTTTTGTTGTGATCACAACCCAAATTTATAATACTATTATTAATATTTATTAACCTGAAATACTTAACAGTGAACAAAATGATATAACTATTTTTTTGTGGATATTAATTTAACGAAAAAAAATTTTTTTCTAACCACAAAACAAAAAGATATATTTTATGAATACTAAAGTATTTGTTCCATATGAATATTGACTTTACTAATATTTTGCAAAAGATTCCATAATGTACCCAAAATGGTGGCGGTGTTGAAGTTTTTTGGGTATGGTTGTATATTAGTGAGCCAGCCATGAGCTGACTCATTTTATAGTTCACCAATAGAATGATTAACCAATCTGAAGGCTCAAAATATTCAATGCGACCTGTATAAAAGGTGATCATATTTTCCCGAGTATTGGTGATATAATATGATTCTGTAGAGTGTCTGATTCATTAGTGTTAATCTTTGATGTTGTTTCATTGAACAGATTATGTACTGCACTGTATTCTATATTCATAATCTATGGTGGATATGGTCAACAAAGATCAACAGGGATCATTGTCTTGAAGGTATTTGGTCACAGTTTAGACACCATGTTGGACACTATTCATGACAACCATATAACAATCATCTTTATTTATCTATACTTTTATGATGAGGTAGTATTTATGTTATTTACATAAAGAGTGATAACTAAGATATCCAGAAGTAGCAGGATTCATGAAATCAGAACAATATACCTGAGTGATCAAAATAAACGGTTTGATTTGAAATTCTAATCTCCTAAAGAAGGCTGATGTATACAATAGCTGAAATGTGAATATGAATGTGGCAATAAAGATGAGGGCAACAATTTGAACAATGTAAATAATGACATTTTAGGTTAGTATTTTTGTTTTGTAGCATCTTGTAGTTTTATAGCTCCTTTATAAGATTTTATCATTCAGTAGTGTCAGAGTTTAGAAGGTGGTTTCTAAGAAAAGGAAGTCTCTATTAATGTAGATGTATGCTACTGAGAGATTGAATTAGAAGACAAAATTTTCTACTAGATTGGAATGCCATTTTTTTTTTGGCTCCTTCAGATTTTCATTTAATCCTGCCTCTACCGAATAATTTAAATGAAAAAAAAAAATTGAGTCTGTACAGTCAAGCAAAATCTACCTCACAATCTTCCAAAAAAAACAAAAAAAACTTGTAAAATGATGCAAGACTATTGTTAAAACTACTTCAGTAGTTATTGTTTGTTGTGAGTATATAAAATTTTGCTTTTAATTTTCTCATCAGGAATGAACTTTTGCAATGATTGCAACTTTTTGCAATATAGCACTTGAGTTGTACTTATTTACATGTTGTTATGAAGAAATTGTTAGATCCAGAATATCAGGTGACTTTCTATTGCTACAACCAAACTCACCTTTGTAGGGATATAGAAGGTCATTATCTCCCTTTGTGTCATTACTAAGTGTCATGTGACAGACTCTTAGTAAAGCCTTAGTTCACAGGCTACCAAATGCTACAGGTGTGGAGTCTGTGTTGCCGTTTCTTTTTGTGAATATATCTTTCCTAGATATAGAAAAAAAGCACATCTTGCAGTCTTCAATTTGTCTTAGAAGTATAAGAGTTTATCTGAGAACAAAGCATGTGTGTAATTTTTTTCCTTTCAGCCATTCTATTCTGTCCATGAACTACAGTATTATTATATCACAGATATAATAATGCCCATAACAGGGGAAAATACAAATCAGAGAATAAAACTTTCTTCTCTAGCTAACTCCCATCACACTTTTTTACATACTGTTCATCATAATTGTCTTTATACTTGTCTTTTTTTATAAAGCATTCGAATAAACAGATGCATTCATATTTACATATAAATGCATTACTTTACTTGTATAAATAAGGAATATAAATTCTTGATCAAATAAGGAACTATTATGAAATCTTTATAAACTTAACATGTTTTGATATTTATTTTGTTTCATCTGAAATATTTTGAAAGTGGATTAACACAATGTTTTTGAATTTTATGTTGCTTTGTTTCTATTGGTCATGCAGAAAGTCATATGTATATTAATGCCATAAATGCATATCTACTCAATATAAATCTACTCAGCCAATAAAAACAAAACTGCATTGAATTTAAAAATCGAGACAACTCCACATCATTTCACTTCAAAACATTTTTTATGAAGTTTAATAAATAGCAAAATATTTTAAGTTTAAAAAGTTCTTCCAATTTTTTTTTAATATTTTGTTAGATTTAATTAATATTTTCAAATCTTATAAATATGTGCATGCCCTCTAATATGTTCTATACATTTTCTATACTTTTATGACTAATACACACACATATACCATAATCTAGGCACTAGAACCCTCTTGATCAAAAGAAAAAACAAAGAATGTGCTTTAAAGTTGTCTATACATGCACTTTCTATAACAGTCATTTTGAAATGTATTTTTTATTAATAGTGATAGATGAAATGAATGTACACTGTACACTGCTCTTTCTTCCACAAAACATCTGATATATTCATTGTCATTATCTACTTGAAAATAATTATCAATACGTAAAAACAATGTAAATAGTGTACATAAAACAATGGTTTATATTTGTTAAGTGATTATAATAAACAAATTATCTGCATATAGCTTCAGTAGAATCTAACACATATCTACAAAACCAAATTAAACTTCTAAATTGTAGACATCTGTTACCTGCATTTATTCAATCAGATTTCATTGCAATTGCATGTTTAATTAAAATCCTTCTATTAACTTCACTCACAAGTGCCAATATTTTTACTTTTTATTTCCATATTTGCTTTTCTTTTCTTCTTTCTCAAAACCTTTTCTTCTTTGTTGCTCTTCACATTTCCTTTATCCTGATTCCTGTCAGCTTTACAAATCCCCAAAATTAATAAGTCTTTTCTCTTACCACTCCCATCCCCAGCTTTTGCTGTCATTTTGAGTCTCCTTTGTCAATCAAACCTTGAAGTAAACTGCATACATCTATGTATGGATTTAAGGCTTCTCTAATAGCCACTTATTTTTGAGACGGTGGTGGCAGTCTTATTGTATGCAATTTCACTTCAACACCTTCTCAACTCAAAGCTCAATAATTAACATTGTTAATGAACGTGCGGGATTACACTGACAGATCAAGGGCGAGGAAAATCTCTGCAATCTCTCTAACATTTTTGTTTAACCTGACCAGTGTAAATCATTACTATGCCTCATTTCATTCATTCATTTTTTGTTTTGTTTTACTGTTTAGTTAGAATATAATTATAGGTGTCTGCTGGGATTCAGTTTCTTAATAAAAATGATACAGTTAAAAAAAGATGCATGTTTGTGTTATTCAACTTTTATTTGTTTTAGAAAATAACTTATTCCAGATTCATATTGACAAGTGCAAGGGGTGAAATTCATATTCCATTCCATATAAGCTTTTGCAGCATATTTTTAAACTTGTCTTATAGAATCCCTATTTTGAAGTTGTTCCCTTAATTTTATATGGAATGAGTTAGTAAATTTTTAATGCACATAGAATGAAAGTGAATTAGTAATGTTTTTTCTCTCTTCCCATTGAGAATATAATCTACAGGGATGGTAAAACTTGCTTAATGTAAGAGCCACATATGATGAAGTTGTTTGACAGCTACAAGACATCAACATTTACTCATATTTTTTTGTTACATTCACATGTGACCACTCTCACTCTACCCTTAGTGCACCCAAATCTTTAATCTCTTTATCCATGGCCTCAGTTTTCTGACATTCCTCTGTAACTCTTGCTGGTTGGAAATTTAATTAATCCCTCTACCTCCCACCATTCCTTCCTTTGGCACTAAAGAACAATGCCTCACTCAGATGTAGCATTAAAATTAGGATTTAAATTATTAAATCTTTTTCCTAACCATGAACATTAAATTTATATTTTAATCTAATTAGGTCTCATACCCAGTAAATAATTATGAAGCTTGATTTTTTTCTTATTTACTTTTTATATTAACTGTGATGAAAAAAAGCTCAAGCAACATGTTTTTACAAGCCACACATTAATGGTCAAAGAGCCACAGGTGACTCTCAAGCTGCATTTTGGCCACCTCTGATCTACTGTTACTTTTTCTCTGGAAAGATCCATGTAACATTTTAGCTACTCTGATAAGCAATATAAATAGACAAACAAGCCTTATCTTTTTGTTTGAATTGGTCAAATATAAATTCATGAAGATAAAAAAGCAAGTCCATGGTACAAACTAAATTTTTAAAAAAATCTATCGATATAGCTTATTTAACACAATTTGTTAGAAAATGCACAGCCATAGATATATTCCTTCTTCTTTTATAGACTATGTCTTTACAAGTTGTGGGGTGATTATGGCTCCCCATAATTTCCTACTTTTTGTTTCTATATATAACTTTTGATCCTTTATTATCATTTTTCATTTGTTTTCTAACATCTGTTCATACAATTTTGTTATTTGCTCTGCTTCTCTTGCTTTCAGCATGCCTTATGAGTATTAAATTCTCCAGACCCACTTTCCTTATATATCCCTAAAACTTTATCTGTCTCCTTCTGATTGTAATTGTCAGTTTCCTTGTAGTTTATATATTCCTTAAAACTTTCTCATTGCTCACATATTTTGTCAATGGTATTCTTGGTATTTGTTGCAAAATAGTATTTTTGTTACTTTAAGTTTCTTCTTCAGTGAAAAGACTGTCCAACAATTTCTCTCTCACACACACACATACACACATATATATAATTTTTCTTACTAGAATCTAACTTAGATATTTATAAATCTACCCTTCTAACTTGCTTCGAATATTGCTGCTATGTATGATCTGGTGCTGCTGCTATATATTTAGAGATTTTTGATAAAATCCTAAGAAGAATCTGCAATATTATTGGCTCTGATCTAGCATCTTACCTTCAGTCACTTTCCCACCACATGTAACTACACTGTTTTCTATAAATATATTCATGGTAATTAGAGAATCTCGGCGTGGTGTAATGGTTAGCAAGCTCGTCTTGCTAAAATAATTATAACTGAGTAGTGAGTTCGATCCTCACTGGGTACCCTCTACTTTTGGCCATGTGTTACATCTAAGCTACACTTAGAAAATCACCTTCCTCCAGGTTTGGGGGTTGGGTGCAGGGCTAACAACTCTGCTCCATAAAAAAAAAACAGTTCATTACGGAAACAGCAAAAACGCTGCCCTACACACCATTAGGTATAAGGAAAAGTTTTATTCATGGTAATTATTTTGATGATATTTCCCTCTATGATATCTTGAATTTATAAATTTAAGCTCAGTACTAGATTGGCATCCAGATCTCATCATTCTACAGTTGCAATGGCTTGATGTACCTGTAAGTTCTTTTGCTAATAGTTTCTTCTTTCGCACCTGTGAAATTCTTTTCCAACTTCTTGCTTCTAAGCCATCTTTGATCTTTAAAAATTTAAGTGCAATGTATGTCAGTTGTTATCTTCTTTCTTCTTAATTCTTGATCTTTTATCTTTTCATCTGCCTCATGTAATATTTTTCTCCTGTTCTCTAACACTCAGTAACTCCTTGCATCTTAGTGGTGTTATTGCCTTGCTTGAAGTGAAATGATGAGAAAAATATATACTCATGTGTATGCTTATATCTTCTCATGTCCAATAATCTGATTAGGCCAAACTACTTATTTGCCTTGTGCAATGTATTATAATTAGTTAGTGTATACCTAAGTAGATTATTAAAAGCTATATTTATATTGTTTAGTTAGCTTCCTTGAGGAAAAGTATAGATTTTTTTTTTGCTGTGTCATCCTATACATCAGAATAGGCAGCTGGGAATCATGGTTAATGATAGAATTAAAAATAAAACATAACAGATCAGTCAGTTGGAGCCTCGTCACAGGGAACACTCTTTGTTAATTAAATAGTCACAGTAAAATACAATTTTTTAATAAAATTTACATTTGTATCTTGATTTATCACTGAATTAAATTATGAGTGAGTGAATTTAGATATTTTTTTGTTGGATATGTAATAGTAGCCTTACTATTAACGAGAAAAAGAAGTGAAAGTTTTTTTCTGATCATTTCATTCCAAGCAAGGCATGACTACTTCTAGTGTACAGGGGGTTAGAGTGAGAGAAAAAGTCTGAGTACTGGGGATATTGAGAAAAGGATAAAGATAAATTGGATTCAATAACATAGAAGATGGAAATTGACATTGCATTTAAATTTTTGGAGATTACATTTATCAGGGAAGCAAGTAAATGGAAGTGAGTTTCACAGGCAGGAAGTGTAGGAAAAGAAACATTTAGAGTAGAAGTGGTTAGAAAACAAAAGGAGACAAGACATGGTTATGATGAAAGACTTTTTTAATTCTAGTAATTTACAAAGTTTGATCATTTGCTTGTTCCTAGGTGTCATGTATCAGTAATGGGAGAAGGAGAGTCTGTTCAAGATATAACACATTGTTGTTGTTGAGATAGACTTGTGGGAGAAAATCAACACACACCTGTAGTCAAGAGTTAGGCTCTGCTGCTGCTTTCATTGTTGATGGAAGCACATTGATAACACTGCTGATGGCCTGGGCTGCCATGTAGTCTGTTAAGCTTGCCTGAAGTGGGAGGTTCATTGCTTATGCTAGCTGGATCAAATCTGCTTTCATGGGTGGTTCTGACTGCTGCAAAAACTGCATGAGCATTTTTAACATTGATCCCTGATATTTTGGGGTGATATTCTACAAGTGGCTGCATGGGGTCAAGCAAAATTAATGTCTGTTTTGTCATAGGAGCTGTAGATGTGCAGTTTTGCTTGAGTTAAAGAATTGGAGAAACAACAAGGCAAAACAGATGTATTTTATTTTGGAACTGATAATTTTTGAATTCATTGATTGTTTGATTTAGATTCTGATATTTTCTTATTTCTCTCTATTTGAATTCTAATACCAGCTTGATTTGAAAATGAGAAAAGTGATATTAATCTTGATATTGTTATGAGTATGAAAATAGTTGACAACTCATATTCAAGGATGCCTGTTTACTAGGGCAGCTAGCTAATCTCCATTGCAGATGCCTGCTCAGGCACATTTGTGTTTGCTCATTACCCACAGATCCCACCTATGGTTTATACTGCAACTACACTGAACAATACTTAGTTACAGTTTCTGTGAGAGAGTATGTTATGCTGGTGAATAAGACCAGGGTGCTCAAACCCTTGGTCCCAATGACTTGTGGTTTTGTACTAGTACAACTATCAATGGCTTCTGAAGGGTCCCATCTACCTAGTTGAACACAGAAGGCTTGGGTCAACCCACGGTATGGTTTTCAGGCACTTTCCAAAGGCATTGCATGAGAGGATCATCTCCTACAGACAGATAACATCAAGTGAGATTCGAACCCGGGTTTCATAGTCAAAAAGCAAACATTTTAACCATTCGGCTACATGCCCATATGTTATGAGTAATATTGTAAAATAAAAATTTCAGTTAATGATTATAATACAATATAATCTCAGCTTCAGTCATTTTCCAACCACCAGTATACAGGTTTCATGCAATTTTTCTATAAATATTTTCATGGTAATTTTTCTGATCTTTCTACTTTGGTACCTTGACTTTCTGAATTTAAGCACAGTACTAGGTTGGTAGCTAGGTCACCTCTCTTTTACAGTTGAAATTGCTAGAAGTAGCTGCAATTTCTATGCAAGCAGTTTCTCTTTCACTTCCAACTTGTAGAAATTTCTTCTGGCTTTTTGCTTTCTAGTCAACTTTGATCTTCAAAAATGTAAATGTAATATCTATTGTTTTCTTAATTCCTGTTCTTTTATTGTAAACTCTTGCATCTTGCCTTGATTGGGTGAAACAATTCTAAAGATTGAAGCACAATCTAATTTTTTCTAATTTTCTGAATCTGTTTATTTCTACTCTTTTCTAATATTAATCTTATAGCCTTATTGTCTTATAGTCATATAGACTTATTGCCTTATAATCTAATATTTTTATAGACTTAATGTTTATAATCTTATAGATTTATAATCTAATAGTGTTACAAGTGACACATTTATCCTTATTTATAAATCCATCAGAATCTTATAATCTGCAAAAAGAAATCCCAGATTAACTTCTAGATTAACAAACTCTGATTTCCATAACTACAAATAAAAATTAGTGTTGATATGATGATATGAGTCACATGGTAGTTATAAGGAAAAATATTACATACAAATAACTGTCAAGACATGAAATTGATATCTGTATAAAATGTTAGAAATATATTAAAGCATATAAACAATTTTCATCTTTTTGTTCTAAATACAGCCAGTACTATAAATCTTTTTTAGTTCATTAAATGTAAAGCTATTTAGAATGGATGAATGAAAAGATTGTAAAATAGAATATATAAAAATATTTTAAGAAATTATAATAAAAAGAGAAACTGTAATTGCATGTGAAAATCATGGTTACCTAACTAAAAGTTGACTATATCTGGAATTGTTATGTGCTGAGCAATATTATTGACAGCCCATTGATTTTACCTGATTGCTTATCATGTTTATAGCCCAGCAGTGAATATTTGGAGCTACATCAATTTCTGGGCCTAAATCAGAAAATTACCTGCACAAATCTGAAGCAATTAATATATATACAAGAGGTTGCTGACTCACCAATATATTACTAAACTTCAACATTTTTGGGAATTCAGTTCTTGATCAGATCAAAAGCTTTTTGACAACCCTTGTGTGTGTGTGATATAAATATTTAAAAGAGAAATGTAAATGTCAGGATTTTTTCCCAAGGACCAAAAATTTGTTTGATAGCCTAAATAAATAGGGACAGATAATTACATAAAGAAGCATAAAAAAGGTTTTAGTTTTTATTTTCAATCACAAAAATAATCAGCAGACATTTTTAAAATGAAATCTGGCTTGAAAAAGGAAAATGTTGATATTTGCATAAATGTCATCTAATTGGTAGATTTTCATTGTTCTTGATATAGCAGTGGTGATTGCACTTAATGGCTGACCAAAGCACAGATAAACATATATGAATTATAGAGCCAAAATCCTAATGTAGATCTCAAATTGATGAGCTATACACAAAAAAGATAATCCTGGCAAAATTTTATACATACCATCACACTGTTCTTGTGGGTGTTTGTTTCAATTTGTTTTGTCATATGCAGAGGTTTGTGTGTGTATGTATATGTTTGTGTGTGTGTGTGTATATATATATATATATATATATAGCATCCTCCAAAAATATTGAAATGGCAAGGACACTTCCTTTGTTTTTGCTTTTCATTGAGGATATTTGGGTTTAATATCAAAAGATGAGACAAGAGTTCAGAACTTCAGCTTTTATTTTCTGGCATTTACGTATAGATATGTTAAACAGCTGATGACATAGTAATTTTTTTTATCAGATCACCCATATTAGATAAGCAAAAGCAAAGGAACTTCCTACTGATTAGGATGCATTTCTCTGCAAATTGGCAGACAAAAAGGTTCTATAGACTTCTGATTTTATTCTGCTACCATAATGAGTTTCTTACAGACTTTTGTCACTCATCTCTGAACTTCTTTGCAAATTCCCATCTAGCTTTCTGATTCTTACTGCTTTTGAGTGATTTGCATCTTTTAGTATAGCCTTGATATTTCTGCTCTCAAAGTCCTCTTTAAATGGTAAATTATAGAACCTCTACCCTGCACTGTTAAGATTGTTGATGATAACACTGACTGCTGTTTTTTTTTTTTCCTCAACACTCTTAGAAAGTTACTGTCATCAACTGCCGTCGTTTTCTTGGCCGACCTGGTCTATGTTTGCTGCTGTCTGCACCAGTAGTTCCATATTCTTTTCAGCACATTCCAAATTGTTGTGTTGGCTATACTAAATGTTTTTTCAGTGTATCTAATCAATTTCCTTCTTCTCATCAATCTAAAAGACAGCACATGCACAAAAAGAAACACCTGTCAATTACATGATTTAATAGTTTTGCTCACTTGAAAAATGGTTCAAGCTAAGTTGTTTAACGCATTTAAATGTAACTATGAAGAAAAAGCTGAAACTCTGAATTCATATTTTGACTTTTTTAAATAATCATTTCACTCTAAACAAGAAAAAGGGAGAACAACAAGATACAATCTTGTTGGTCTCCATTTTCACTCAACTCTGGGTGTTGGGGAGAAGCATAAGAGAAGGATTGGAGTCAAGGAGATAAGAGAAGGCAATTGACATTGCATTTAAACTCTTGGATATTGTAGCTATCAGGGAATCAGTATATGGGAGGGAGTTCCACAGGCACAAAGTGTGAGAAAAGAATCTGATAGAATAAAAGTGGTGGCTGCATTTGACTGTTTTGACTGTCATAGGATGGGACCTAGATGCTAGTCTGGTAGCTCGAGTAAATTTGTGTAATGGGGCCACCAAGAAGCTAAGCTTGTCAGAGCAAAAGCTATGAAAATATTTGTAGAAGAGACAGAGGGAAGTCTCATCTCATTAGTGAGAAAGCAACTGGAGTTGAACTGCTAAGTTTGGATTAATTACATTGCAGATTCTCCTTTGAATTTTGTGGAGAACCCTGAGAGAAATAGCAGGGGTGCATGACCAGATATGACAACATTATTTAATGCACAGGCAGATGGTTGATTTGTATATTTGTAAGATGGATTCAGGCAAGAAAAAATTCCTCATCCGACAGAGTGAACCAACCTTCCTAGCTTTTGGAAGATATCTTTCCTTATTTCAATGTGCTTTTGGATTTTGGTGTCACACTTTTTTCCTCTCTTAAAACACGTCCCAGGTATTTAAATTGTCATCCTTATTTGATTTTGATTTCCTGCTGTCCTACTTGCCTTCAATATGTCCTGTGTGTATCAAAGTTTTTAAGACTTCTTTCCTGAATATGTGCAATTGAAATTTCAACTCTTTCTTTTTGATGTTAAGTATAAGTGTTTTTTTTTTTGTACCCATTTTCATTAAAACTTTCTCATTGCACAAATGTTTCAACCAGGATATATTTAGCATCCTTCTGCTATGTCAAGTGTCCTCTTCATTTGTGGGAAAATTGTCCAGCATTCACTGCCATATAAAAGGACTGATATGACATAGCAGTTGATCACTCTTTTCTTTGTCTATAATGAAATATTCCTGTTTCTTAATCCTTTGTTTAGCCTTTGGAAGGCATCCTTGGCGATTTTTATGAGTTTTTGATATTTGTGTCATATTTTCCCTCCTCTGTTAAAACACTTCCCAGATTTATTGTAATCACTTGATTTTAACTTCTACAGTACGTATCTCACATCATGCACTGTTTCTCTTGCTAACAGCCATACATTCTTTTTTCTTACAATTGATTTTTAGTTTTTTTGTCTTACTTTCCTACACTGACTCTAGGAGTTCAGATAGCGTTTTCTATGTTTGTAATCAACACAGTGTCATCTGTATAACTTATTGTAGCTGCCACTAATAAATCCAGCAAGATTTCTAGTTCTCTTAGCATTGTCTTGTTATTTTTTTTTGTACTTCTTGTTATCAACAAGACATTTTGTCTTCTTACAAGATGGTTTTGATGGTTAGTCCTTTCCTGCAGTTTTCTATGTTTGCCATCAACTCTATGTCATCTTCATATTTTATGTTACTATGATTGTACCCAATGATAATAAATCCTGATGAAACTTCTAGTTCTTTTAGCATCACTTTCCTGTAGAGGTTGAAGAAACCGGGTGAGAAAGTACCTCCTTGTCTTGTGTCCGTTTCTATTTTTGTACACTTATGCTCATTTTTACTTTGTAAATAACTAATATATTTAAAACTTTGTTTCTTTTGTTATTAAATAGTCAGTTCAATGCCATATGTGATACATGCTTGGGTGATCATGTCTCTGTCAATTCAAGACTGACCAGACAGGAGATTTTTCCACTTGTTTCTGTAGTAGATTGATTGCCAACCAAGGCTATAGAAACCAATCTATTCTTTTACTTAACCCATAGCCAGAAGAAAAAAGATAGATGTATATCTTTCCCAGAGATATTTGCATGTAATTGAATGCAACAAATTCAATTGGAATTTGAACGTGACTCTCTAACCTCTCATTCTGAGCCAATATCCATTGCGCCACAATGCATTTTTAATTTAATTTATTTTTTAAAGTTTTTCTTATTTTGAATTATGGAAATTAAATAGCAAGTCACATTGGTCTGGTCAATAGATAATGTGTTTTTGAGACACTCCAAATGAAGCAAAGGGATATAAAATGTATTCTTTCTAAGATGCAAAGTTGGCTTAATTAATTGATAATCTGAAAGTATACTTACTTGTAATTTTTTTAAATCTGTGACAGTTTTTGATTTTCATTTCATTGAAAATAATGTCTAAATAAATTTTGCCAATGAAAAAGAAAATTGAAAATCTTAAAAATAACTTTCATTTTTTTTCTTAAGTAAATAGCAAAGAGAAAAGCAATTTGTTGGTAACTTAAACAAGCTGAAAAATATGTTAAAATGTGGAGCTATTTAAGATTGATGTGGTATTGATTACTAAAAACTCTACCATAGAGCTTTGAATAGTAAAAGTGTTTAATTGAAAGACAATAAACTCATTTTAAAAGAGCAGTTAGAATATAATAGGAGAAACAGTTCTAAAGAAGAATAACTCAATCACACTTATACAGGTTGTGAGGGGTAAATTTTTGACATTTTATATTTTTAATTTTGTGAATACATGTTGATTGTTTTTTGTTTTGTTTGCTGTACAAGGTCAGTTAGGCACTATCTGTCAGAAAAAGAGCACCATAATGCAATTCACTCTTCTAGAAATTTGCATGCTGTACTGCTTGGCATTCTCACCGGAATCTTCAATGACAGAGTGTTTGAGTGCCAAGTGTTGGCACAGCATTAACATGATACATAAAAATGCTTGTGTTAACTTCCAAGGAGGATATTTAGTGTACTAATATAGAGCCTGAGTACTTATTTTGGAATCTGTGAACATAATCATCTGTACATGGGATTATTTAGTGTAATTCAACTATATTATCTTTTAGTTGTAAATAAAAATACCAATTCCAAGTTTTGCCATTTTATTTACCTATAAATCACATGAGTCCCATGATATCCTCTTCATGACATCACTACATACGAATATGAAATATTCACTTTATGAAAGTGGCAACTAAATTCAGTTTGCTTACTGCAGCCAACACTTGAGGTTGCTTTCTTTTTCTCTGAGACTAAATCTGCCTCCCTCAGCAGCTTATAAGTCCATGACGTTTTTCTTTGTGAATATATCTTTCCCAGGTATAGAAATAAACTCCAACTCTCTATTCTCAATTTTGGAAAACCCAAGTCTTGATACGTACCATTTGTAGAATATGTCCTTTCCTGGGAAGTAGATGAGTCTGGCCTGTTTAAATCTGGATTTATAAAAATGGCATTTAAAGACACTGGAATATCTCCATATTTTATTTTAAGACACTTCCTTTTTGTTTCTGCTTACACGCTGCTTTGCTGTGCAGATAATGGGATATATATTATTTTCTGCATGTAACACTTGTATATATATATGTGTGTATAGTTTTGTGTATGACTTAGCAATATGAAAATCCCCCTAAGAGCAAAAAATGTTTGTCATTCATTTTCCTTTCAGCCATTTCATCCCATCTGTGAAAGATGGTGTTATGATATCATGGATATAATAATGCCCATAATGGTGGTGGTGGGTAATAAAAAGTGGAGAATGTTTTTTCCATAACTTTCTCCTGTTACATTAGCTTCTAATAATTTTTTAATGAATGCTACCCAAACAGAAATATTGTTGTTGTTGCCACACACACTCACTTAAATTATTGCCATTACCCTGGTATATTTTCTATTGAATATTTATCTCAAGAGTTATGTGCAGGAGTTTCCAGTTAAAAAATCATGAAATGAAGATTTGAGTCACAAATGTCAGTATGTTTCTGTTCTTGTGAATGCTTTACACCCCCACCAGAAAAACACTGGAAAGTAAGATGGAAAAAGAAAATTTCAACTATGTCATTATCCATATGTTGATCCCGAAATGATTAGTTGGACAGATATTTATGCAACAGTATTTTAGAAATGAAAGTCAAATATTAAAATGTTTTAAGCTCCCTAAAGATGATAATAATAGTGACAATATCAATGAGAAAAAGACATAGAATAGAAATAACAACACCTCTGTGTGTGTGTGTGTGTGTAAGAATGTATCTGTGCAGACAAATCAGTTTTATTCTATTTCTAAATATAATGCAGTATTTTTCTTCAACAGTGAAAAATTAAAGTAGAAATTATAAAAGAAAAGTGATTTGAAACTTTTGAAATGTATTAATAAAATGTAATATTATTCCTGCTTTTAGATAAAATAATAAGTAAATATCTCTTTTGGCAAAAGTGTTGACTGTAAATAAATATTAGCATTTGGAAAAATGAAAAATGTCTCACAAACCATTTTATTCCTTTACTGGCAAGAAATACTGATGAATAATTGATAATAAAAGTTTGCAGATATTTTTGGAAAGTGATTGGTCAAATATTGTCTGATATAATTTCATATGACAAGGCAATGGTGAATAATGTTTTATGCTGACCAGGAAGTAATAGGCTGTAAAAATTTAAAACTATTTATAACTTTGAAGACTGACTGGAGTGAGGAGGAAGAAAAAGCAGTCTGGTTGGTCAGTTTGTAGCTAAACAACAAAATCCTTCTACATTTGAAAGGAACATATTGACATATTTTATAGATATATATTTTGTCTTTTTGTTATCTCTCATAAACCCTGCTTGTCTATCCATTCACTCAAGGGAACTAAATAGCTCATGAATTGTTTCCCTCCTTCCATTTTGCCTTCAATCTATCTTATGAGTATTAGATTTTCTAATCCCTCTTTCCTCATTATGTGTCAGAAATTTCAACTGCATCTTCCTGGTCTTAAGTATAAGTTTTATTTTTATTTCCATTGTCTCTAGAACTTTGTTATTATGTTTTGTCCATGGCATTCTCAGCATCCTTTAGTAGAACCATATTTCTCTTGCTTCAAGTTTCTTTTTTATCTGAGGATATTGTCCAGCATTCACTGCCATATAGGAGGACTAATATTATATAGCATTTAATTACTCCTTTTTTTGTTTTTAACAAGATTTTGGAAGCATCATCCCAATGTGACTTTGAATTTTGGTGTCACATTTTCTGTTAAACACCTTCTAAATATTTAAATTTTTGTATTTACTTGATTTTGGCATATTATATTTGTAATTTGCATGTTGGTATCTTCTTTTTGCTGACAACCATGCATTTTATTTTCTCAAAATTGCTGTTTAGTCATTTCTTCCCACTTTCTTTTACTACATTCTGTAGGAGTCTCTCTCATTTTTTTCTGTGTCTTCTATCATCACTATGACATCTGCATATCTTATTTTGTTAAGTTTGTGGGTACCAATAATGAATCCAGGTAGAAATAACCTTGCTGTAAGTGTTGAAGTTCAGTAGGATAACACATCCTTGTTTTAAAACCCTCTTTATTTTTGTATATTTACTGAATTCATTTTCTATCTTCATGCAGGCAATTTGCTCCCAGTATAAGTTTTAAATTATTCTAATACGCTTAGTATTTTTAATTAACCTGTGACAACATCAAATTTAGGGACTTTTGAAAGATTTTACACCTGAATGTAACCTTCCATATTCTTACAAAAAGTCCAACTCTTTAAAAAGAAGTAGTTTTTTTCATTGTTTTATTAAAAATGAAGATTCATCCAAATTATTATTATATACTGATTTAGTTTTATTGTATCATTGTGTTTGTTACTGTCACAGTTTTCGAGTGTTCCTCTGCCCTTTTTCAGGTCCATATCTAATTTGGTAATCATTTAGAAGTTCTGAATCAAACACTATTTATTTTACAGTGTTTAATTGTTTTTTCAATTATCTGCAAATGCCAGAGAGCAATAACTCATATCAATTCTTTCTAGTAAATTTAATTCATGTGAGGCCACTTTTGCTTTTTCTATTAAACCAGAGAATATAAATTTTACTTCTTGACCTAGGGATTGCTCTCAATAACTAGCAGCTATTTACACTTTATCCAAACAGGGATAAATGCACACACAATAGGACGCAGAGTGAAAAGGATGTTTTTTTTTTATATGGCTAACTTTTTTTTAACTACCTTCAACTCTTCAGTAATGTTTATTCTTTTTAAAAAGTGATAATTGGAATTGAAATAATATCTAAACATATGATGAAAGTGAACTTATACATTTTACTTGTTCTTGAAAATTGACAATGAAAATAATAAACACTATCTATATTAATATATTTATATGTATAACAGAAACTCTAGATTGTGCTTAGAAGAAAAGTGCCAAATAATTAGTTTAAAAAATCAAATGCAAAAAAGACAAATGCATGTATATTAACAAGAATCTATTCTTCTTATATGCACCGTTTTCCTTCAGGATATATCCAATCATGGCCTTCCACATCTTCCTATCTCTTGTAGCTCTTAACACCCTTTCTCTTGTTACTCCTCCCAGCTATCCATTTGCTTAAGCTCATCAAGAATGTCATGCATTGCTTTCCCCTGTCTCTCTTTCTCTGTATCTGTCCTGTTAGTATCAGATTCTCCAAGTCCTCCTTCTTCATTACATGTCCCAGAAATTTCAACTGTCTTTTTTTTAATGTTAAGTATCAGTTTCCTTTTCATTTCTGTCTTTGTTGTTGCTAACATTTTCAGTCAATGGTATCATTAGCATCCTTCTGCAGAACCACATTTTGGTTGCTTCAAGTCTCTCTTTCATTATTGATGAAATTGTCCAGCATTCACTGCAATACTGAAGGCCAGACATTGCATAACAATCCAGTACTTTCATTCTTTGTTTCCAACAAAATTTTCCTGTCAATCAATATTCTACTCAGCTTTTGGAATGCATGCTTGGCCATACCAATACACCTTCAGATCTAAGTGTTGCACTTTCTGCCTTGTGTTAGAACACTTTCTAGGCATTTAAATTTCTGTACCTGGTTGATTTCAGTATCCCTTATTCATAGTTGGCATTTTGGGCTGTTCTTTTTACTGATGACCATTCATTAAGAACTCACTATGTTATATAAAACCATATTAAAAATCATAAAGTATTATGAAGTATAATTTTAATTATAACAATATAATGAAAATTCTTAGTAAATATTTGAGTGGTCAAATACATCTAATATCTAATAAACTATAAATTGTTAGAACCATTCATACTTTATTTACATTTATTATCATGACAGTAAAAAATGCAATTAAAAAAATTAGATAAATATAAAAAAGAGATAAAGATTCAAAAATAATAAAGTCAATAAATAAATTAATAAAAATTAGAATCAATAAAATAAGCATCAGAAAATGAGTTTTTAGATGACTTTTCATTTGAAATTGCTTGTGATTAACACACTATTTCAGCATAGTGAGAAATGTGAAAGAAATGTGTGTAAAAGTTTTGGCTAGAGTATTTCTACAAAAGGGCAATATAAATAAAAACAAAAGAAAAACTTAGCACGTTTCATCATTTTTGGCACTTTATCAAGGAAAATGCAAGGATTTTTTCATAGCAAGTATTTCTATATAAATACTTATGAAATATTTATTTAAATTTGAAATTTATATATCGACTATTGTTACAAATTTCTTGTATTAGCTTTGATGAAATGTGATGAAATGTGTCAGTTAAGCTGTCTTTATTCATATATTTGTTTGTGTGTGTGTGTGTATGTGTGTGTGTGTATACATACAGAGTGGGATGAATAAATTGTTTAAATTATGCAAAAATGAATATAACACTGATATCTCATTTTAACAGATTTATTTACCAAAATTACACAAAAATATCTTGAAATACTAGAGAGTAAATTTAATTAATAAAATCGATACTGGCTTTCCCCAAGGCCTCCAGATGACTTCAGAATATTCTGCATCTCTTTTAGATGGTCCTCTTCTTTAAGTTGATGAATATTAACATAAACATTGCCTTCAGTTTTTACAAGAAGTTTTGTTGGTCTTTTGCTCAACTGCACCCCACACATAATAATCAAGGGGGTTGCAGTCTGGGTAGTCAGGTTTGCCAAATGTAAGAGGTGATGTAATTGCAGAAATTGTCTGACAGTCATGACTTTGTTGTCCTGCTTCTGTGGCATGGTTCAGAGTCCTTTTGTCAGTTATAGGGTCTTCCAGCATCCACGCTTTTCATCAAAAACAACTCTACATTCTTAACCTTATTAAAGCACTTGATGCATGCCTTGATGTTGAGTCTGAAGCCCTGTGAAAAGATCAATGGAGACATAATGTCTCCATCACCAGTGATCACTTCAAACACCTTTGTAATCACTGTTAGACTCCTTTAACTCTTTCCAAATCCTCTGCACTGTTTTCAGATTGAAACCCAAACACAATGAAATGTTCATGTTGGAGCTTCTGGCATGAATGCTAAGCAGTACAGTGTGCTATTTTCAAATATCTGAGAGAGTAAATTGTCTCATAGTGTATTTTTCTAATAGACAATATCCAACCGACCCTACTATACTGTGCAGTTGACAAAATCAAAAACAAATGTGTATTTGTGAAATTAAAAATATAAAATGGTAACAATTTACTCATTACACTCTGTGTGTGTGTATATATATATATATATATATATATATATATATATTACACCCCCCCCACACATACATTCATTATGTATGCCATGTTGAAAAGTTCTCAGCATGAGCTGCTATTCAAAATAATACAGAAGAATTATGAAACATCAAAATTTCATGGTGGAATTATTTAGTTGGACTGACATTTCATACAATTCATAAAAGAAAATGAATAGATGCATACACATGCACACACATCTATCTGTCTATCTATCTATTTATCTATCTATCTATATATATATATATATATCTCCAGGGAAGAGAATCAATAGAATTCTGAGCTCTCCAGCATTACTTATAAAAAAAAAGTGCTCAGTATAACCTATATTGTAGAGCATAATATAATTATAATTAAATTTGTTTTTTATTTAAAATTAATTTAATTCACATTGTGACATGATTTTATCTCATCATCAGGGAATGTTGACCTATTGTGAAAATAATTTACATTTAAATGCATAAAACAATACGCTTATTATTCAAAATGTTGATATGCATGAGGGAAGACAGGAAAAATTATGTGTGTATTTAATTTAACTTATCAGAATTAAGTTCAACTTTTAAAACTTGAAAATATCGGTTATATGTTTGGGTCTTAATGGAAAAGTTTCAGTCAATTTGGGCCACCATCTAGACTGCTCTCTTCTGGGCAATGTATCCATTTTTGTTATTAGATTATTGTAAAGACAATAATCTTGTAAGAAAAATATATACATTTGTCATTGAGCTAATTTTCTTTAGCCTGTCTGCATTTGCTCCTTGTTTCCTTGTGTAGTTTCCTGTATTCCAATCTATGCTTTGGCATTGTTGTCTGTCTCTTTTGTCTCATGTCAAGAGTGTGTTTGGTGATCCACTTTTTTCTCTTATGTCTGTTTTTCTTCGATATGATGTCAGTTGCCTTTGATATGATGTTGCTGATGTAACTAGAGCTTCTCTTAGTGCTTCTCATTTAGGGTTTCTGTTTTCAATTTTGTTTTGCATTTTCTTTTCACACTATCTGTATATTTTTTCTGCAGGTAGGGTCATTTGTGAGTTTGTTGTATTGCAGTCTGGGTGCTGTGTTAAATTTCTTCAATTCCCAGAGTGTCATCCTTAGTTTGCATATAACTTTGTGGTGGTCACTTCCACAGCCAGCACCTTGATAGGTTTTTTAGTGGAGAATTGTGTGAAGAGATTCAGGAATGCAGTTCTTCACTGCAAAATCTCTCCAAGTGCTGACTGCAGAAGTGACCACCTCTCAGTTATATGTAGCTAGACTATGCACCGCAAAACATATTTGAAAAAAAAATAAATTTAATATTAAATAAAGTGACTCCTCTCTTTTATGCACATGTATAATAACACCAATATAAACACCACTTCAATCCTTATACTGTTTATGAAATCCCATCGCACATAATATACTGAATGCAAAGATTGAAGAATGAATTTTCCAACAGAAGGAAATTAAAATAACTATGACAATACTGGCCTCCAACTCTTTTCAGGTAAATGTTTTCATTTACTGACTTAAAAAAAAAAAAAAAGGAAAAGGATGGCACTAGATAATAACTGTCATTTTCATCAATATTATTGTTATTTACTTTTTTTATGTATTTTTTAGGTTTTATTGACTTCCTTGTCAGCAATCATCCAACAGCAAAGAGCCTGCGAGAAGCTGTGATATTCAAAATTGTGCCTATGTTGAATCCTGATGGAGTTTACCTGGGAAATTACAGGTAGGCTGTTTGTCAGCTTATTTACCATCTTATATTCTCTCTCTCTGCATGACCCAATGTAGAGATGTTTGATAGAAAAACATAATTACATCTTTGAACCAAATACGTTTTTCCTAGTGGGAAGTGTGTCTTCATTTTCTTGCTGTTAACAGTTTTTATAATTTAAGAGAAGGCAATTCTAAAAAAAAAAGGGGTAACAAAAATTGTAATTTCTTTTTGATTGTTTTCTTCAGTTTTAATTTGATTTTGTTATTGTCTTGTTATTTTTCCTGAGTAATAATTTAAATTTCTTTTAGTTGTTTAAAAATTTTTTCAGTTGCTTTGTTGCAGAAATCTTAATGATCACCCACACTTTTCCTGTAGTTATCGTTCCATAATCAGTGCTATCAACGTTTGACACCATAATTTTATTTTTATGATCATAATATTCCTTATTGTAGCCATTATTATTGTCCTTGTTATTACTGTCAACACATTGTATTTACCATCATCATCATCATCAGCAATAAAATAATTTTTCTATTTATGCTATTCTGAATCATTGTCAATTTTTGTTATTGTTGATTCATATTTTATTACTTTTTTAATCTAAAAACTTTTCATAAATAGTTTTTGTGTGTCTATGATTTTTACTAGACATTTTGAATGTCTTGTGAATAATCAGGCTTTATAATTTACTTTTTAAGAATTTGAAAACATTACCTTGAAAATCGTCTTATCAGAGAAGCATTGTTTTTAAAAGATTTTTTTGCCTTGTTATTCTTGTTTTGTTAAAAAATCTTCTTAGGACATTTTTAAAGTAGAGGATGCTTAAGTATACACACTTAGCACTCTTCGAAAATAATTTTACTGAAAATCTTAATACACTGATAACATATACTCTCATGAATGTGTTAACATACGTATGGGAATTTTTCCACCACAAGCAGACTATTCTGCTTATATACACAATAGGTGTCTTATTACTGCGATAAACATAAACCTTTTTCTGAGTGTGTGTATATGTATATTTGGCTAAGTTCATGCGCACACAAACACACACACACACATGCCAATCTATTTCTATCTATGAATGTCCATGTAGATCTCTGAATATCTTTATAGCAAAACACTTAAAATTATAAAAGTACATTAATTTTTATCAAGTTTTATATATAATTAAGCAATTTAAGAAATCAGAAAGTAGATAAATAACTCTTTTTAAATTGAACATTTTAAAATCTTAAGTTCTTATTTAAAATTTTCTATTTTTACACCTCATTTAAATGAAGAATATAGTTTTTAGGCAAGACATTAGGAAAGAGGATTTTGTACTGCACACATCTACAATAACAGACACAATTTATATCTTTTTGTTGAACTGCATATTATTAAGAAGTCAGGGTTTTTTTTTTGTCTTGACTGAGATTTATTGCTGCATTTTATTTTCTCTAATTTTAATGAAATAACTCTTTCTTCTTCAAATACTGAAAACTGTAGATTTTCTGTCCCATTTGCAGTTTGTTGATTTGGATGATGATGATAATGGAGGTGGTGATAACTGTTAAGGCTATTAAGTCAAACAAAAAGAAAGCTATTATTCAATGAGTGATCACTTTTATATAGTCATGTTTACTCAACTTAGAAAACTCTTTCCTGACTATTCTTCTTTGGCAAAAACCATATAACAGTATCTGTCCAGTTCTAATTAAGATTCAGGTGCAAATTACTATATATATATATACATACACACACTGTTAAATATAAGAGACAATGAATGTCTATTATGTTTAATCATGAGCCATTCTAAACGTCGTATTTTGGCTTTAATTGCAAGTGAAAATAAAGACAAATTCTCCAACATTTGGATAATTTTTTATTAAGTTGGTTCTAAGATTTTGGCTCACATGAGCCATCTTCAGAGAGGTTATAAGGACGGAAACACAAAAACATCCACCATCAGCGACAATTTTATATTGTGTTGACATAAAACTCCGCTAAACCCACTACATATATTGGTTTTACTACAACCATGCTCTCCCGTAGACTTACCTATCACCTTTCTGATCAGAGTAAAATTATTTCTCAGAAAAACATAACCATGTAGGTAATATCAGACAAATTTTAGTCAACAATACAATAATCCTCACTCATACACAGTAAAAAGAACCTTCAGATATTGGAGGCCATCTACATTAAATTCAAACAACCCACACTTAATAAAATCACATTTAAATCTAGTCATAACACATTACATTGCATTTGAATATATGGTTTTGTTGTCATTTCCAGCTATCATGCAATATGATGTCATAGAACCACATTGCAAATCTGCAGACTGCATTTATAATTTTTTAGAACTATTGCCATTGCTTAGCAGAGTTTTATGTCAACACAAGATAAAATCCTCGCTGATGGTGGATGTTTTTGTGTTACCATCCTTATAACCTCTTTGAAGATGGCTCATGTAAGCCGAAAGCTTAGAACCAACTTAATAAAAAATTATCCAAATGTTGGAGAATTTTGTCTTTATTTTCAACTGAAATTCAAGCCAAAATACAATGTTTAGAATGGCTCATGATTAAACATAATAGACATTCATTGTCTGTTATGTTTAACAGTGTATGTTTAGAAAATTATTTGCTGCCTTGATACAGTAAATATATATATATATATATATATATATATATATATATATATTGTGTATTTTGGCAGCACTCTCTCTTTTATGCAGGTTTCATTGAAAATGACAGACAAGGTATTATCATTAAATTTTTGTAAAATTTTTCATGTGTTCCTATGATTTTTTCTTTTCAGAACTCAAACTATATAAGAATTATCTAAAGGTTTTGTTTTTTAGCACTTTTGGCTTTACTTTTATCAAAAATGAATTTTGTTTAACTCATAACTAAATATGTGTAAAGTTTATGTATATAGAGTCATGTGTATGTTATTTTCTGAACATGGTAAGCACATTGTTACCACATTCATAACTGATATTATTAAGTGTAGGATTTGTCTTTTTTATTAGTAATGCCTGCAATCTCATCATCAATAATAATAATTCACCTGCAAAATCTAGCCTACAGAGTATAAGTATTTTTTATGAATTATTATGTACTTTGAAGATCTGTGTTCCTTAACAATCCAAATTTGTAAACACTTACTTTGGCCACACTGCCTTAAAATTGACAAGGATATTAACATTGCACCCTTCTAACCACAGTTCCATCCAATCTTATTTAAACGCACATAGAAATTTACCAGAACCTATCCATGATATACTTGTTGACAATACACACATAATAGCATCATCCACATACAAAAGAAAATTAAAAATAATGTAGGCATCACTAATAAAAAAAGAGAAATCCTACACTTAATATCGTTTAAGAATGCGCTAACAATGTGCTTACTGTGGTTGGAGCATAACATACACATTATTCTATGTGTGTAAACTTTGCACTTATTTAGTTACAAGTAAAACAAAATTTATCCTTGATAATGGTTAAAGTATAACTGAAAGTGCTCAAAAAAACAAAACCTTTGGACAATTCTTATATAATTCTGTAAAGAAAAAACATAACACATGAAAAATGATATAAAAAGATTAATGATAATACCTTATCTCTCATTTTCAGTGAAGGATATATATATACATGCACACACACACACACACACACACACACACACACACACACATACATATGTGTATTGCTTGGCTTCACAAACAAAAAGTAAGAACACTTTTTCTCATCTGTAGCCAATCCTCTGATGGCATACCAGCAAAGTCTATGTATGGCAGGCAAACCTTTCTACAGTTACTCTAGGAGAAAGTCTGTCAACTGGTGAAATTTCTGGTTTTTTGGCACTGTTTCTTTTCTTTTTTTTTTCTCTCTAACATTGTGATTTTGTTTAAAAAGGGAGTTTGTCTGGAAGACCTTAAGTTACCATGTCTCTCTGTCTGCAGCCCCTCTGCTGTTTGTTGATGGTATTTTCACAAGAGATAAAGATTCTTTCTCAGAAATCTATATATTTCTTCCATGTCATTCCACTGATCGGTTAGGCAAAGATCAGTTCACTCATCTTCTATAGTGAAGATGGAAGACTGTAGATGAACTTAAATGAAAAATATCATGATATCTATATATATATTAAAATTATAGCAAAAAGCAATCTTTAAAGTCTTCGAGTATCCAACATTGGAAGCATGTCCTACAAAATTGTTGCTTAAAAACTATATTATGGGATAAAAATTTATTAAGTCTTGTTGATATGGATTCTAATTAATCAATGTTCTATATATATATATGTATGTTTTGTTTATCTAATCATAAACTATAAACTTGAATTTCCATCCATGAAATTGCATTTTTGCAGATGCCATAAAATGTACTTATTTTGCTTTATAGATAATTTTCATTACACAAAAATTCAGTTTGCTTATTTTACTTTAATGTATTGTGAATTTGGTATCGTAAATCTTCAGTTTTTCAGATAAAAATTACAATCAAACAATGCTTTCTTCCAAACCTTAACCAAAATTAGTGATTCATAAAATAGGTTATTTCTAACCTATTTTATGAATCACTAATTTTGGTTAAGGTTTGGAAGAAAGCATTTCACAATGCAAGTAAAGTTTTTGAAATGAACTTTAGAATTATCATGACTTAAGCAAATTATTAACATGAAATTCAATGTAATTAGTTTTATTAATAGAGAAGAAAAAGGTTCCTCTGCTGATGTCCTAACTGTTATTACACACAAAATCAGCAAAGCAATAAAAAATAAACACATCATGAGAATGATTTTTTTTTTTTTAATCATCTCACCCCAAGCAAGGCATTCCACTGCCACTATTGCGCATGGGGCTACATAGGGGAAGGTTAAGAGAAGGAGTGGTTAGACATAGGGAATGTCAGGAGGAAGGTGACAGATGAGTAAGGATAGCGAGGATGATGGTTGGGCAGATGGGAAGAGTGTTTGATAGAATGGGAGCAGGTTAGTGTGTTAGGAGGTGTCTATTGACCTTACATTTAAACTCCTGGAGATTGTAGCCATCGGGGAAGCAATCATTTGGAAGAGAATTCCACAGTCGGGAAGTGCGAGGAAAGAAACTGTTGGAGTAGAAGTTACGGCTGCATTTTATCGGTTTCACTGTAAAAGGGTGGGATCTAGTTGCTAATCTAGTATCTCATTCAAATTCGTATTTGGGGGCACTAGTGATCTCAGTTCATCAGAGCAGAAGCCGTGGAAGTATTTATAGAAGAGACACAGGGAAGCCACGTCGCTCCGGTGGGAGAGAGACTGCAAGCGGTCTGCCAAGTCAGTATCTATCACATTACAGACCCTCCTCTGAACCTTATCGAGAAGCCCGAGGAGGACAGCAGGGGCACCCGACCAGATATGGCAGCAGTATTCAATTATTGGTATTGATTGGGTTAGATATTTTAAAATTCTTTGGCAAGGTTTGGCATGGGGGGAAGAGGTATACTAAACAAACTCTACAGCTCTGACATCTCCAGAAGAATTTTCACAATTATCAAATAAATCACTGAGGTAAATCCATGAAGGTTGTTGTTAATAGCCAGTCTTCTGGAGTCCATGGGATCAGTGCAAGCATCTCTCAAGATTCTCACCTGAGACCAACTCTCTTTCTGCTTCATTTTCAAAAATCTGCCTAGGAATATTCTCAGATCTTTAGTAAAGAATCTATGCAGATGATATTACAGTTTATGAGTGCACCTCCAAAAATAGAAAGAATCAGATCCTGGCAACTGATCTTTCTTCTGATCTAACTCTCAAAACACAATGGGGTGAAAACTGGCTTGTAACATTCAATACCTCAAAAACTAAGCTAGTGCTATTCTATCCTCATCTAGCAGACCCTCAGTTTTTTCCAGTCTTCATGAAGGGTTGTACAATCAATGAGGTTTCCTGTCATGAATATTTATTGGGAAGTTCACTCCAGATCCACTGTTAAAGATGCTGGAAAATGGATCAATGTTGTTCCAGAAAGTACCCAACTCCTCCTGCTATGCTCTATCTTTACAAGAGTCAGCTCAGATCAAAAATAGAGTATTGCTGCCATATCTGGGCTGGGGGTACCCAGTCTTCTCTTTCCAGAGTTGAAAGAGATCAAAGGAGTTTATGCAACCCTGTGAGCAATTAATTATTTTTAACCCTACTGCCTCTTTCCCACTGCACACCTATCCCACATACACAGGATTAAATAATCTTTATTTCCTTTGTATTCCATTAGTATTGAGGAAGTACAATTCAGATAGCTTCTTCCCAAAAACCACTATTTTGTGAAATAGACTCCTGAGAGAACGCTTTTTCAAACACTACAATTTTAAAATCAAGTCTAAGATCAATTGATATCTATCCTACATATCCTCATAATCTGCACTTACTTCCTCTACATAGATCCATACAACAACCTCACTCAGTATTCTCTACCTTGAATACTTAATAAAAAAACATAAGAGTAACAAACTGGTCTTGTGTTGTCACAAAAGAAAAAAATGAGTAATAGAAAATGAAAAATAATTTGGTCTATAGTATATGTATGAAGAAACTGGAAAATCTGTAAGGGTTTTTTTATGGCACTGATGGAATGGAAGTCAATCAACCAACCTAAGTGGCTGAACATTATAACAGCACATTCTGGGCTGCTTCTTTTGACTACTGTCACTACAAAATGGAGAAATGTAGCACTGTTGTATTTTTCAGACAACAAAGAGACTTTTCTTATATCATTCTTTTTTTTACTTTCTGTGTTTACTTAATAATGATTTATAACAAGAGTAGGAAAAAACTACTCTTGGTTAATTCTGTTGAAAATATGAAATGTGATTTTAATTTGAATACAGAAAAGTGACCTTGGTTATGAGTGTTCAGGATAACTGTCAATGTGGATAACATATAGTCAGAAATAAAGCATTTATAGGAGAAATAGAAGGCCTTCAAACATGAAGCTTTGTAGTATGGCTAGGAAAATCAAAGAAGTTGCATATATATCAAACTGAAATATCCAAAATGGTGATGTCTAAAAGTAAGCCATGATGCAACATTGGCAGATGATATGAAGCTATCTTATGCCAAAAGAAAGTTGGAAGGTTGAGATGTTGCTGAGTATTATCGAAATTAAATATGATACTGAAAAAAATATCAGCTAGAAATTATCTAAAGACCAAGATATCTTTCATTGTACTCGCATCATCAGACATAAACAAACCAATAACCAAAACTTTTTAACTAAACACAAAACTAGCGACATCTGGACCTTGCTAGAATCACCATTAACATCATTATAGATCTTGATATATTTTTACTTTTTCATGAGACTCATTTTCTGTATATGACCATTCCATTTCTGATTTCAATATAGCTTAATCATTCTCCTCTGTCTTCCAAGGTTGTTCTTGAGGGAAGATGTTTTAAGTTACTTTTTCTCATCCTCTTACCAGCTTTCCTTCTCATCACATGTCTGAACCTCTTTAGCCTTGTTCTTCTTCAAAATTTACCAATGCCTTTCTAAACTAATCTTTCAACCTTTTCCTTCTTTTTTTTCCCTTTAGACCTTTCCCAATTTGAATCATTTATCTTTTTGGCTATTTTTATTTATCCTTTCCACAGCAGATTATTACCTTGTTTCATGCTATTTTTACTCACATTACTGTTCATCTATTTAAAAAATGTATTTTTTAAAAATTTTTCAGACAAGATTTCAATTTTTTTTCTTTGGAAACTAAGAGAACATATTGAATATTTTTGAGCAAATTTACTTACATTATACCAAATCTTTCAAACTTTATCCCTCTCCTTTTCATGTTTACTAACGCAATATTTTGCTTGGTCTATTTTTTGACAATTTTCAAGAAATTGACTCAAGAATTTTAAGATTGTCAAAAATGTTATGAAAAGTTAACTGCAAATTATAATCATGATGTAAGCTCCTCTCCCAACATTCAAGTATGTTGCCACCAATACTGTTGACCTTGTCACTGATTGGATCCTTCTGGAATAGTTTTATACCCGCTGAAAAATGCCAGCAAAAAGTCCTGGTTTACCCTTGAATGCACTGCACCATAACTCACCAAAATCATTCCTTCAAAATCTATCACAAGGAGTGATGTAGATTGACCCTCATTGCATTCAGAACAGCCTGCAATCACTGCAAAAAGTTCCAGAAAATGCCAAGTGCAGCTACACATGAGCAATCCAAACCAAGGCTGAAAAGAAACAAATTGAATCTCATGAATACTGAAAGATCATCAACCAAATAAAGAACAGTGGTAAAGTGACCATACCTATAATTATAAATGACTTCTTCATCTTGATCTTTGCTAGTAATTCAATATTAAACAACAAAAATCACCTTCCAAACTCTCCATTTCTCACTGAGCACAATCTCAGTAATATTACTATTATACCAGAGAGCTTTGACTCTAAGAAAGCTACTAGCCAAAAGACAAAGTTTTTGTAGTTGTCCTTAACTATATCAACCTGGAATTATTCCTGGTCTGAAGGAAGTTATTCAACTGCTGCTTGAAAGAGAAATCCTTCCCAAGTCAGTGAAAGGTATCAAGTGTATACTTGGTTTTCAAGAATACGGGCATGCAATCTTTCCCCTCCCATTACAGATGCATCAGTATCATCAGAAAGCCTTTTGAGATCATAATCAATAAAAATGTCAATGAGCAGTATAGATTTTGATCAGCCCGATCTACCATCAACTGCCATTACTCACAAAATCAGTGAGGCTCTTGATAACAAACACACCTCAAAGATCATAACATTAGATATCTGAAAGGCTTTCAATAAGATTTGGCACAAAGGTTGACTACACAAGTTATAGAATGACTGGAAGGATCTTCTTGATCATAAAATACTTCATAACAAATATTACCCCCTGAAGGTAATTATTAATAGTCAGTCCTTTGAAGCACTAGCAGCCAATGCAGGTATATCTGGGTGTCCCTCAGAATGACTCTCTTTTTATATGCATAAATAATCTGCCTAAGAATATGAGGAGTTCATTTGAAAACATCTATGCTGATGATACAACTATATATAGATGCTCCTCTAAAACTCTTGATGGTCAGATATTGGTTATAATTTCTCTTCCAATCTTGCACAAACTATCCACTGAGGTAAAAAAATACCTTGAAGACCAAGCTAGTTACATTCTATTTTTACCAATCTGACCCTAAACTAATACCAATCAGGATAAACTGATGTTGTTTTCAGAGATGTACAGGGCCATAGCTGATGCTAAAAAAAACACTGGGCACAGAGAAAATTGCCCGAATTTATTAGTTGACAATGTGATGACGTCATCAGTGTCATCCATTTGAAGATTTTTTATGGCTATTCCAGTGGAAATTAGGCACAGAACATGAACGAAAGCAAGAAATCGGGTTCCAACTTTCTGAGTATAACCAGTTTTTTCTCCAAAAATTAATAAATAAACGAATTTTTACTGCATTCATTCGGATGTTTTCTTCGTTTTTCTTTTTTCTTTCTTCATGAATTGTTTAGTTTGATTTCTGACGAAGACATTTTTCCTTGCCCAGATTTTCACAATGATTGCACGGATCAACCCAGACCCATGCCTAGTGTACCCGGTAGTCAGATATGGCCATGGGGAAGTACCATGCCTTGAAAAAACCTCCCAACCTCCACTGGAAGTCAACCATACAACACATTGTTAAGGATGCTGATAAAACTGCTGAGCTACAGCAGGCAAAAAATGGAGTACTGTTGTCATATTTGGGGGAAGTTTCCTGGACCTTTCTCTCTAGTCTTGAATCTAAAAGCATCTCTCAGTGCTTGTAGGTGATAAATTGTTTTCCACTCCCCAATTTTTCACCCACAATCATGATGTGCTAAACCTCTTGCTGCTGCTGACATGAAAAGAGCTTAGACAAACTACACTCTCTGATCTCGCTAAGTCAAACCTTCATAGCAAGAACTCACCATGCCACTTACAAACCACTTACATTCTCTCTGTATTCCATCAGTGAGAAGTAAGTTTTACCCAAGTGGCTTTTTCCCACAAACCACTGCCATGTGGAACCAACTCCCAACAGAATATTTCCCTGATCTCTACAATCTTAACCTGTTCAAGGCTATGGTTAACTGTTATCTTCAACTCCTATATGCCCAAATGACCTTCTAATGTAACCCTCTACCATAAGTGACCCCTAGACCTGGTAAAGGGTGAATCTTACTGAAAAAAAGGAAAAATTTTACCATGCTTAGAATATTGTTGCCACATATAGTCCAATGCTCTCACTATTTACCTTGAAGTCCTTGATAAAATCCCAAAAAGAATCAGCAATATTAATAGTCCTGATTTGGCAGCTCACCTTCAGTCACTTTTCCACTGCCATAGGGTTGCTTCACTGTGCTTTTTCTATAAATACTTTCATGTTAATTGTTTGAATGAGCTCTTTGTTGTGGTGCCTTTTTTTCTGGCATCAATTTACAGTTGAGCTGGCTAGATATAACTGTAAATTCTATGCTAACAGTTGTTTTTCTTGTACTTCTCATTTTTGGAATTCCTTTCCAGCTTCATGTTTTTCATCTCACTGTAATCTGCAAAAATTCAAATGCAATGTCAATCACTATCTTTTATCTTCTTGATTATTCTTTCCTTAATGTTCCTGTTTCTAATTCTTCCACACTCAGCAACCTCTTGTGTCTTAGTGGCTTTACTATTTTGTATAGGGTGATACTGATTGAAAAAAAAATGAACTATATTGAAGCAAGTTTAATATAAAACATTTTATAATGGCTAACATTATTTTCTATTCAAATTTAGAGTAGAAATTTATGTAACATGATTAGTTGCATGTTGAAAATAATTCTCAAATATAAATTATGTTAGTTTGCATTTTCTAATGTTATGTATTTCAAGATAAATGTTATTCCAACAGCAGATCATGAAACAGTGGAAAAGAAAAGTAGATAAAGTTAGAAAGGCAAGTAGATAAGACAAAGGATTAAATACCAAATTAGTTGATGTGCATGTTAAAAGTGAATTTGAACTTTGGTGAAATGTTTAATATTTTGTATCAGTAATAACAAATATTAAAAAGAAATTCAAAGTTTTGTTATTAGGGAGAAATTAATGAAAAAATAAAAAATATCAAGCCATTTTCAGTTGGATTTAGTTCATCAACAAAAAACCTCCAACCAAATAAAAAAGAAGAATTTTTCCTGACTTATCTATGTAAATTTCCACCATTTTTCTTGGGCTTGATGATTTTTGACAACACTTATTGTATTGTACAGTGACATACCAAAGTTGTAGAATTGATGCATATGAACTTAATAGCAGGTGGCACTACAATAATTTAACATCAAGGAAATACCTAGATCTTTATCATTTGTGCCCTGACATTTGGTGTGTCAATGTGAACACTGGCTAGGCTGCTCACAGTAAGATGGTGTCAATTATCTGAGTTTGAACTGGGCATGACAGTAGGTATGAGAAAGAGGGATCATTCTTTTTTTGAATGGTTGGAATATTTAGCATCTCTTGATCCATGGTACCATGTTTATACTTGGTATACCTGTTGGAATGAATTATCTCTCTTTGTGAACAACACAGTACCTGATGGCAGATTCTTAATAATCATGAAGAGAGGCATCTGGCTAGAATTGTCTGCAGTAACAGACACTGGTGATTTGCCTCAAATCTCATCTACATTCAATATAGGACATACCAGAAGCCTATCCAGCAAATCAGTTCAAAATACTGTAGCTTCTCTGGGAAATAGAGGCAGAAAGCCCAAACAAGGCACCCCAATTAACACATGACACTAGACAGTTCTCACTTGGGCTCATAATATCATTAATAGATAATTTCAGAGGACTAGCACAATACAACATGGTCTAATGAGTCATGGTTTCAGTTGTTTGGGGTTTATTGTAGTGTTTGAATATGATACAAAGAAGAATGAGCAATATTATCAGCCCTGATTTGGCAGCTTGGCTTCAGTCACTTTCCCACTGCTGTAAGGTTGTCTCTTTTTGACTTTTCTATAAATACTTCCATGGCAATTGTTTTGATAAGCTCTTCACTATGGAACCTAGACTTTTTTAGTTTAAGCACAGTACCAGACTGGTATCAAGATCTCATCAATTTGCAGTTGGGCTGGCCAGATGTAGCCATAAATTCTATGCTAACATTTTACACTTGGGGAACTCCTCACTGGCTCTATGCTTTACAAAAATTTAAATGCACTGTCCTCCTTATTACTATTTTCTCTCACAATCATTAGTAATGTTTCTGTTTCTAATTCTTCCTCACCAAATAACTCCTCATGACTTAGTGGCTGTACTGCTTTGCACTGAGGGGAAACCCAATTAAAAAAAAAAGAGATACAAACCAAATGAGGTCATGAACTTCTGTTATCAATGAGGCACCATTCTGGTTAGTAATTTTTCAATAAAAAAATGAAACATGTACTTGTTCACCAAATCACATCACTAATATCTTCTAAGTTGCACTGCTTTCTGACTATTCATGAACTCTAAGAGGGGTCCTAAGTGCATATCACATATAGATCTATAATTTACTGACAAGATTATGCCAAAGAAAAAAATCAGTTAATTCTAGTCAATTAAAATAAGAAAATTAGATTTTCCACAATATGTTAAGAGTTTGTAAAAAGAATATTATAATTTCTAAATCACTAGAAAATGGGATTGAATATAAAGTTAAACAAGAAACTACAAAATGAGTGAAGAAATTTAAAGAGAACTGTTGCCATAGTTGAAAAGGATTTTGTTTTGTAAATATTCTGGTTGTATGTCAAGGAAAGCAAATTGTTATAGAGAAGTTTCATAGTTGTAGGTCTGATATAATTTGATTGGTATAAGAATTTGAAAAATAGTTTATGGAATTGGAAAGTTGTTATTGGAGTAAGATAAAAAAAACTATATCCAAAAATAACAATTTCACTTAACCACTAATGAACCAGACATGTGATGCCACTATTCAGTAATAGGTGCACATAGACGCATAATATTTATTACACAAAATTTTATATGCTTACATATACTAAGGTAGATGTACAGATTATAAAAGTATCTATCTACTTGGCAGTCTGTTCATATCTATCTATCTACTTT